>JABCKO010000004.1:0-96223 GCA_018855915.1 Tephrocybe sp. NHM501043
TGTCGAGTGCGAATCCGACATGTTCCATTTTAGGCAGAACCGTTACACTCATCTTCTCCGCAACGACGTCGTAGTCGTGTTTAGCTAGTATGCTCCCATTCTCGAGTGATGTTGGAGAGATGGCAAGAGACATAGTTGATGATGCATTGGGTGGGGAAATGAGCAAAACATAACTGGCTTGGTGCTGGTGAAAAAAAGTTCGATAGGAACTGTCGCTCTCGTGCTCACAAGGGTCCAAGTGGCACCGTAGAGAGCCACTGTAGAGCCATTGACCAGCCATGTAGGTAAGCCTTCCATGTGAAAGCATTATTATTGCATGCGGGGAAAGAGGTAGAGATTGTAGTAAGTCTATATTGCGTGTGGTGATGCATAGAACCCATGTGCATTTCTAAGCTCCACGGTAGGTAGTAAGCTGCTGCGATGCACGCCTTCCTTGTCCGGGGATAAATTGATTCATGCAATTGTCATCGACGTAATCCATGAGGTTGTCTGAACCAAAGACGATGAGCATAGTTAAAACGATGTAATGATCCGGGAGAAAACTCACCAATGGGGTCAGGTCCTTTACCGGGGCATGTGTCCCTTCCAACAGGACACCCATACCCACTTTCCTCTGGGGTGGTGTCGGCGATAGAATAATCAGGCGATGGGCGACCGCCTTGGAAGGTGTGATAGAAGCCTACCTGGCCGGCTTCGTGGGTCAACGTTTACAGGATGCGTCAAAAGTCCTCGATGAAAAGATTGAACACGAACTCACTCGGCCCAGGTTGTAGGGCCCTCTGAACCACCTTCAGGGAGGGTGGACTGAGCTATAATAACTCCATCGTCCCATGGGAAATCTCTATAGGATGCGGGGAATGTAGCGTAACCGAGTGATCCTTGTCGTCTGGGTCACAAGCTCCCTGTCATGATGCATTAACTCTGCTAGACATTGGCCGCATACATCCGTACATACCCTATGGTGTAGACGTTGAGGTCGCTGGCACCACCATTGCGAAGGGAAGCTTTCATCGCGTCCTGTTCTGGGCTGGCACCAGAGTTAATGTCGTAGTAGCATTTATCATTCACAGTGCGATTAGTGCGAGCCAGAGTCCAGGATATACCGACGGGCCGAAAATCTTGGTTCAAGACATTGATTTGGGAATCAATCATTGAGTCTCTTTTAAAACCGGCTGATAAGAGGTCGTGGTAGCGTACAGAACACCTGAACACATACGGAATATTACCGCCAGACGGGGTAGTGTTTTCGCTGATAACGTGCCAGAAAACCTACGAGGGGCAATGAGCCAAGCTTGCTGAAGTTGCAAATAAAGCCCATAAAGACATTACTTTAAGGTCGAAAGTTTTCGCGGTGCCATCCTCACTGTTGCAGCCAGTAATCTTGCTTTCCAGAAAGTGCTTTCCATTTTGGCGATGGCATGGTCAGAAAGGACCGAGCTACAATCTCTTCAGCGTGCCATGAATCATAAGTATGTATGGAGAGCAACATATGCGAGACATATACCTTACATTGGTCAATGCAGGGGTGATTAGAAGGAAGCTGAGAATGAAGGAAAACTTGAACACCATTGCCGACACAACTCAAACGAGAAGGAATGCGATGAATGCTCTGCATTGTCGACGAGGTCCCAGCTTTTATACAAGAACCCAGACAGAAGTACATAATTCCAGGATGAACCAATTACGAATGGGCAGCAGGAGCGATGGGGAGGCTGGGCTTCGTATGAAAGTTGTCGAACTTGATATTCTTATGAGTGCCGCCAGCTGAGATGGGAATCCTGCAGAAAAGTTGAAAGACGGTTAAAAGGTTCGACACATCCTATTAGTTCGACTTCTCACCTGATATTTGCAGTATGCCCGTCAATTCAACTGCGTTGAACTTTTCTGAACTTGAGCTGAACGTGGTTCTACATTCTCTTTATAAGTGACCGAAGTGCGGCGGCGTGTCTGATAAGAATGGGACATGAGGTGACAGAGTCAGCCGCGGGATGCATCCAGATGCAGTCTACATATTCCAAGGCCGACTTCCAACAGTTTCCAGTAGCAGACCATTCAACAGATGACAATCGATCTATATATATATGTATATAAGTACTTGGACAAGCTGGACTCTGGCCACTGGCAGCATATCCCCGTTTGAGAAGGCGAAATCTGTCCTGAAAGCTCGAGGAAAGCGGTGAATGAGTATTCTTATCAACAATAATATCAAGGGCATGTTTACAAGACCAGGATTAAAGGAATTATAACAATATGTAGCTATGGTTACAAAGTTTGGTGTATCTAGCGGTTCTTCCACTCGATTTTGAGAATATTGAGTCCGTAAAATCCGAAAAAGCGTGTAACAAGTTAGATATACGCCAACCAATCGAGTCAAGGCCCAGATGAAGATGGTGTTGGTGCCGCTGAGCCTGACTTTGGAGTTGGTATCGGAGTCTCTGATGAGCCCGAGAGGGTATTCGTCGATGCAGCCGTAGCAGCTTCGCCCGTTCCCGACAAGAGATCCAACCATCCAGGGCCACCTGCATCAGGAGGATGCGCTGCGCCATTTATCTCAGGCGCTGTACCTGCTGATTTTGGTGTTGTAGCAGCAGGCGGGGTGAGTGGGGCGACCGGTTGCGATGTGGTGGATCGATGAGACGGCCAGTCAATACCGAAGGATGCAGCAGACGTGGTGCCCCGCGATATGGACATCCCGCCTTGGGGCAACGCGACTTTGCGCTGTTGCTGGTCTGCTTCAAGAAATGTGTGCGCAAATGTGTCCCGCCCTATACCGCTTTTCTCATTTGGCGGCCCTACACGCCCATCATCGCCCCGAGTGAAGTCAAAGCTAGACGAGCCCATGGGTCCCCCAGGCGCCCCGGTGAAGAATGAAGAGAGCCCACCGGACCCTGGTCCATTACCAGGCCCCTGTGGCCGCCCCCAAGACGCCATTTGCACACCAAACGCTGCCAAATCTGGTGACGATGTGAATGGTGAGGTGCCATATCCTGAACCAGGCCCATGGTGACCTGGAGGTGGGGACGTTGGGTATGGTACACCGTAGGGACCATACTGAGAAGGGTGGTGATCATGGTGACTCGCGTCAGAGGAGCGGCGGGGTGGCGGGGCATGTGGTGGGTACATGTACACCTCATGGGGCCGGTGCATGGAGTCTTCCGAGGACGCTGCGGACAACGGATGCCCATGGCTTCGGGGGATGTCCATGTCAAGTCCGTAGTCGAGCCTCGCCTTCTTGCTCTGCGGCTGCTCCTGGTATGGTCTGGTGTGCAGAGGATGGAGGCGGTCGCTAGACACTGGGTGTTGGTAATCGAACTGCGGAAGAGGTGGTAACGTTGAAAGGTGGGAGCTAGACCTGGTACGTTCAGGAGCCGAGCGTTCATTGGAGGCCGATGATCGGTGCTTAGGAGGCTCAGCCTGCGTGTGATTGTCAGTACAGCTCCGATGCTAATGAGAGAGTCGACGACGTACCTCTACGATCACCCGGGCAGATGGCTTGAACTCGTCATCGTCTTTGTTTTGTCTCGATGTCGCATTTGATTTCTTCGGAGGCGGAGGGGGAGGCTCTTCAGCGTCACCGTCGTCGTCGTCGTCATCTCCATCACCCCCTGCATCGTTTTTGACACCAGCACCCTCGCCAGAAAAATCTGCCGGTCCACGAGTGTCCCGCTCGCCGTTGTGCTGCGATAAGGAGTGAATAAGGGTATAGCACACACCGAATTACACGTACGCGAAGATGCCGTTGAACAATGTCACGAACGTCGGATGAAGAATACTGAAAAAGCTTTGTATCATGACCGTGCCTATCGTCTAGATAAAAATAGAATCACTTGTCAGGACGCGATTCTTGGCAAGATGGGGGCACGAATAAACTCAGCGAGAACAACATTACGCACCAAAAATTATGACAGCCACATCGACAGAACACAAGACACCGAGTTCGTGAGCCTTCTTGAAAAGACCATTCTTGCGCTAGAAATGAAAAGGTTATAAAAAGCGGCGGGTGCCAAGACTTCGTCAAAAATAGCTTTCTCCAAGGAGGCAGGGTTGAAATACCTTTAAAAAGGTCACAGAACGGTTGCGTTCGTTCTGTAAAAGACGGTCAACAAACATTCGGACAATAAAGGGGCCAAAGGAGGGCAAAGCCGCAAAGGAGGATTTGGCGCCAACAGGCGCCAACACGTGTAGGCCGCTGAGTCGATAAAGCAACTCCGGCTTACCGTAATAGGCTGAATCTCAATCTTTCTTCTGCCCATACTGCGGCGCCGTGAGGTACCGGATAGTGCCTGTGGTGTTGGATAGTGAGAGGAGACGAACGAGGAGACGGAAAACAACGACAAACTCGATCTGACAAATCGCCCATTACTGTTCGCTTGCCCTTCCGGGGCTCAAGAACTTTTTCAAAGCCAAAAAGCCTTGAAATGTCGATTATCTGCCTTTGACAAGTTGTGAATTAATGTGATTCGAGGATCGAAAAAAAGACAGAAATGATAGAAATGACAAGGATCTAATATGTGGCGTTTTCTGCGTTTTCTAACCCCATCCAATGAATCAAGCTGAGTTGTGAAGAAGTTCAATAGCGGAAATGGGCATGCGCCACGAAGTAAATCATGAGCTTCCGGTCGCGGTTCAGTAGAAATACATGGATTTTACGATGTAATTAATACACTGTTACAGCAACACATGGGCTGTAATGAGACATCGGACATAACCCGTTGTGAACAAAAGCGCGAGCTCTCAGCTTACAGAAATCGTACTGGAGCTTCTGTCTCCGAGAGCTTGTCAAGGCATCGCTCGATTACCAGCATGACCTGCAAAA
Organism: Tephrocybe sp. NHM501043; assembly: GCA_018855915.1. Classification (NCBI taxonomy): domain Eukaryota; kingdom Fungi; phylum Basidiomycota; class Agaricomycetes; order Agaricales; family Lyophyllaceae; genus Tephrocybe; species Tephrocybe sp. NHM501043. The sequence continues at coordinate 4,817 of JABCKO010000004.1, forward strand.
CGACGAAGTGTGAGTGCACTTGAACATCCATCCCATTCAAGACACATAGGGGCTCACCAGCGCAAGATCATCCCTTTCTACTCTTTGTGTTCGACATGAGATCCTATTCAAAGCTGCCGAAACATCACTACAACCCGATACGTAATGAATACCCGTACACAGTACAACAATAAGCCAGTAAATTATTAAATGATGATAGATGTCCAGAGGTGAATGTGTTTAGTAGATCGACGAGGTATGCAAAGAGAGAGAGCTCTAAAAGTCACCGAGGTCTATTTCGATAGAGTCGATGATGCTGGCCTCAAAGGACTTGATGGATCCATTTAATGAGAGGGCCGGGACTGACAAGGGAGGGAGAGGCGAGATTGGCTGCGAAGCAGACTTGGAGGGTGGTGTGGCACCCGCCGCAGGAGTTCCTGGTCTAAGATGAGAAATGGTCATGATAAGCAACAACGGGGCTTAAGACGGAAGAGACAAACCTAGTTGTAGGTGTGGCGGCATCAAATAGACGAGGCATAATCTTGAGCCGAGCGCTTGGGTCAATGGGGGTCTGTGTCCCAGACACAGCGAGTTTACGGTCTCGCCGTTTGCGCTCGGCCTCGGCAAGCTCAGCCTTACGAACCGCTTCCATGTTCGCTTTACGATTGCGTTCATTTACCTTGGCTAGGAGATCAACAGCCTCCTCTTTCAGAGGTTGTGCAGCAGTCATCTCCGCTAGCTTGAGATCGATCTCAGCTACCTCATCCGCATCTTGCCGGCGAAGAGCAAGGGTGCGCGCCTGCATCAGGCGGGATTTCTCCATCGTTGATGACAAGCCGGTGGATTTTTTCGCGTTCAGCTGGTTCTTTCGTGCCAACATGGCGTTGATGTCACTCTGTGTTGTATCGAAGAGATTAGGGAATATGTCAATAGAAAGCAGATGAGCGAACCTCTGTCACCGGCTGGTTCACAAGCCTCTGCATATCAGCAATCTTTCTGTCTAATGCTTGTTTGGTCGGGAGCTTGACGTCTTCAGCAGTGCAAACTCTGACAAGCCGGTCAAACTCTTTCTGTGGAGAGATGAAGAGTGGTACAAATGGCTTAACAACGAAAAACGAACCAATACAAAAGGGGAGTTGGACACTTTGTCCATCGGAAAAGGCTTCACCGATTTTCCGTGTTTGAGCTCAAGAGTTTGGTCGGCTTGTTTATCGTTAAGACGATAGGTCTTGATATTATCAACACCGAGATCTTGAAATGCCATCAACGATGAAGTTCGAGGCTTCAGAGCGACAAACACTGACTCGTGATTTGGCAAATGCGATAAACAGGAGCACCATTTTCCTGGCCGATAAGGTAACGAACCCATGCATCTTGGAAAAGGGGATTAAAAAAGCGGTCGAACGGATAGAGAGAGAAAGCACTTTGAACATAGTCCTGGAACCATGGGGCCATGCAGTGCCTTGCCAGCATATCCCTTGAGAGTCGACATCTCTCGAGATCTTCCAAATTAGCTGGTTGATCATTGGCTGCAGCAGGCTTGCTGAACATTTTTCGTTCCTTCTCTTCTTCTTGCTCGTATTTTGAGATCTGGCCATCCTCAGATTCATCATCAGAGATGTCCATGTCCATGGGAGAAGACGAGCGGTCTCGCTTTGGAGATCCTTTCGTCTGCACTGGTTTAAGCGAAAAAAGCAAGATATGAGAGGATGAGCTCACTCGTTGCTTCTCATCTTTAGCTTTCCGCTTGGCCTTGAGCTCATCGAGCTTGCGGCTCTTCTCCTTCGTCGCGCCACGAGCAGTGTGCTGACCTGTATTATGGGAAGAAATCCATTGTTAGAAGTCGAAGTCGAGTTTCAAAAAGCACGCACGTTTGGCGGCTTTGGCCACACCGTCTACCTCTCTGGAATGCTGCTGCTGATTGACCATCTGGGAGACCATCCATTTATCGTGCTTGCGTTGCTTCTCCTCCAGTCTTCCGGCAAGGATTTCTTCACGTTCGATCTCGGGCAAGTCCAATAACCTGACCATGTCGATGTCCATAGATGAGAAAAAGACAAGGAAGACAGAGGCATGCTTCAGCCAAACAGGCGACGCTGGATTATAAACGGTGATGCAAATGAAATGTGCTTACCGGAGTCTGTCGGCTTCATCCACGTACTTGCCCTCCAGAGGATACAGTTCCTCCTCCTCCCCTTCTTCGCTTTCGGGTCCGTCTTCCTCAGAGTCGGACATACTGAAAGATCCACGGCACAGCGTAAAATGGGACTAAACCGCAATTGAAGAGCATGCTTACTCTGCCTTTCTCTTCTTGGACGACGAGGACTTGGACGAGCCTTGAGGTCGCTTTCGCTTCTTGTCAACGCCAGCAAGAGCCAGCAGTTCATCGTCGAGCTCGAAGTCAGACATGATGGCGGAATGTAGAAACAATTCAGAGTATCATCGGCGTTGTACTCGGAACGAGGGATTCCCACGCCACTTATCTCATTCCTTCAACACATGCAATTTTCAAATTCAAACCTTCCCAAACACATCATATCGTCATTTGCCCAATTCGACCCCATGATGAACTATTATGAGGCAATCAGGTCAGATGCTGGAGAGTTGTTCTTTCGGAAGGGTCGGTTCAGCTGCACTTGCAATAAGCTAAGCCGCCACCGAAGCTACATAGGACTGCATTCCAGGCAAATGAGTAAACTACCAAACCATTTATTAGGTTGCTATTCAGTAATCAATCTATATACTGCTTTCTACCCTCTTCTATCGTTTCACTTTGGTCCTTTCTACTCATTCAAACGTACCACAACATTACTGCCTCCGATTTTCAAATCACTCAGTCTTGTACACCCATCCCATTGCTTTAGGTCAGTCTTTATATTACGATCTCGATTTTGAGATGTGCGGATAAAGCATGCATGTGTCCTTCCCTGATGAGGGCTCAATCACGGTGTTCCCCACGACATTCAACGGTGTTGAAAAGGTATTCGTGGCAATGGGCATTGAAGGCGGTGGATACAAGGATAACAATGCGAAGCCACTAGTTGATGCGTTTCGTCTACGATCTTGTTAATCAGCTCTCGTTGAAGTTCCCACTGAGTTGACAGCATACCAAGAAACATATATCTCCCTGAGGTGTTATGGAAAATGAGAGGAGGATTGAACAAGTGTAGGGTGGTAATCTTCCTGGATGTAGCGTCGTCGACATGACTATGAAAGTCAACCTCTCTTTATACTAAGAAAATATTTTCCCAGTTTGGAAAAGCATATTGTGTCCTAAGAATTGAAGACAGGCCCGGCTTCACAAAGAGACGCAGATATTTGAGAGGCAGGAACAGGATAACAAGATAATTGTTGCCCTTCAAACCAGCCGAACGAGTCCACCACCTATGCAGATTAGGATGCGAATGTATTTCAATGAGAGAAAAGAAGAGATAGAAGGTGTGCGTATATGTGTTTGGCGAATGGTTCAAACCAGCTTGCGATGCAAAGTACGACTACTAATGAACAACAAATGCTACATGGAGGGACTGGGCTTAAGAGCAAAAGAAACGCCGAAATTTGCAACACACAACTATACTTGGGCCACCTTGATTCGAGGCACGCTGGCGGACGACTTAATCGCAGTAATGGTCGCACCCCCATTTGACATTTGTGTTGGGACCGCTGGGGGTTTCCGCCTCTTGGGTGGCGGTGGCGGTGCCGAACGACGTGGGGGGTGGGTCGCTGGATCCTGGACATTGTTTGACGATTTTGTCGGGGGGATAAGCTGATGATGATGTTGGTGGAAGGCTGCATCCACAAGGGGTGATGGAGGTTGTCTGTTGGAATAGTGGCCCTCCCCTTGAACGGAGCTAGTAGTACCTCTACGCTTTGGAGGTGGAGGGTGTAGAGGTTGGGAGGGTGTAGCATGCGCGACACCGGAAAGGCTGACGGCACTGGCATTGTTGGCACTGGCCCGCAGGAGATTATCCACAGGTGACCGTAGAGGTCTTGCGAAATCTGCACGAGAGTGAATGTTCTCTACACTGCGGCTCGCTTTCAAAGTCTTGGAATTTGAGCGTTGGAGCTGATTAGCAGCAGGAGTAGTGGTGTGATGGACCGCAGTAGGGCTTTTCAATGGGGATGCATCAGGTTCAAGTCTTAACGATTCTCCGCTTGCGCTATGTTTTGGTTTGGTCAGATGTACACACCAATCACCGTTAAGGCATCGTTCAACGAGCCTTTGCGTAGTAGCATTGACATCCCTGACACGCGTAATGGCGACGAGTGACTCAAGGGCATACACAATCTGTGGTCGTTTGTAGGGCACGTCGCGTAGTTGCGTCTTGGTAAGTAGAGGATGCAGCACACGAAGGTAAGTGTGTCGTAGCTGCAAAATGGTGAGGATGGAGATCGTAAACCTGATAAGTGTGCGTACCGATTCGCTATCTTCATCCAAGTCAACTATTTCCCGTAGGAAAACATCCACCAATACACAGAGATCATTTGTATAGAAATATTCCGACGTTCCCTTCGTCGTAAACAATACATAGAGGATCTTGAGTATTAAGAGCTGCATGCATAGATCTTCCGGCGTTCGCTCTGTAGGAATGATGGTCAGAGAGGGGCTTCTATTGATAGCCAAGCTACACACCGGCACGATTCAGCATGAAGATCATGTTCTCTCCGAATGTTTTACTCGAACCCAGGCGGTGAGTAAGGATGTGAATGACCCGATTCTTTGGCTCTGACTCGGTTGTTGCATAATCCGCCTCCGTGGCCAGAGAGGCAACCATGAATTGTTCGTTGAGAGAGACCTGTCAGCATTTTTAAATGAGGCGTCGAATGAATGGATGTCGAATAGCTCTTTACAATAAGCTTGATCACGCTGGAGTTAAATGTTTCGTCATGCATATGTTTCGTCTGCTCCACAAGATCAAAAAGATATTCAATGAAAGCGTCGCTGAAAATGCCTAAAAGACCCGTCAGAATATGCACGAAATCAGAATCCAGCGGTACACACGCAAATCCTTGGCAGATAACTTCTGCACACGGCACACTTCGTAAAGCAATCGCACTCCCAAACCTCTCAGCTTTGCCTCGATCGGAATGGGCACATGTGACAACGCGCCGTTAGAACCTCCTGTGACTCCAAAATAAGTGTCCTCCACATCAGGATCGATCTCAACCAGAATGTGATCCATGATGAGCGGCAAAAGATGTTGCCATCGCTTATGTGACCGGAAGAAGTCGGCTTTTCGGCGACCATAGCACAGAAGGACATGGTAGAATATAAGTTGAGCATGGGGATCGGTTTGCTATCACAGCAATTAGCATTCTGTGATCGTAGAATCAAGGAAGTACGCACCGTTTGTAGATCGTCTACCAGTATCTCGCACATACGTTCTGAATGAAACATGAAGAGCTCCGACTCCATGAGTAGCTCGCAAGCATGTTCCACTTGTAGGGGGCTTTGCAAGTACTGTTCTGAACAACTTGAATGAGTTAAGGTTATTGCAAGTGAATTATGCGCGCACCGTGGTAAGCCGTACACAGTGCCAGATACCTTCTCAGCGTAGAGTCCAATAGAGAGAGGGTAGGAATATCATTTTGACCAAAATTCAACATGTCCTCTAGTTCTACAAAATGCCTTTAGTTATAATTAGCAGAGCTGCTACCGTTGCGTACCGGACCAGAATTGCTGAGCATTTTCGACGAGATATGTAATTCCCAAGTCATCCTCCAACGTAAGTCCTGCTATACCTTGAGCATTGAACCGCATATCAGCAGAAGCGCTCAGAACGAACGCTACCAGCAATGGTGGTGGCGGTGAGTATTTAAACGTTTAAACCCTAACCCAAGGTAATCTTTGAATAGCCTTTGTCGGCACTTACCGACATGCCCCTCTTCTTCAAGTGTGGCCAATCTTCACAACATCTTCAACAACTAGTTGCTGCACAGCAGATTCATGTATGGCAGAGCATGAAAATGAACTGATATTACAGAATTCATTACATAACACGAGTGTCGTCTACAATACATGACCATTCATCAAGTAAGTCGTTTACAATAATCAGGATTTCCCTTGGGGTTCTAGAACAAGGCAGTTAGATTCTACGAAGACAAGAGTACCAAATGAGAATTACCAGAGCCCAAATTGGCATGTCAATGACCTTGCCGCTACCCCCTCCAACAGCAAAAGTGAATACGAAGACCATAACTTGAGTTCCACCATCAAGGGCAGCAGACAGAAGGAAGTTGTACTTCCTGAACCAGCCTGGACGGTAGCGACGCAGGTAATACTGTGAAAATACGGCCAAGCAAAATGTCGCGAAGATTGAGCTGTTAATTCCCACACTAAGGTAGCCGAGAGTCCCTAGAATGGCAACCAGTCAGTATGAGGCTCTGGGATGGGCGATAAGTGATGTACAGCAAAGAACGGGGGTAACGACTTTGTTAGCGCCGAGTTTGGGGTAGAACCTGTGAAGAAGCCAGAAAGGCAGCGGTACAGCGAGACCGATGAGGACAGAGAATGGTACAATCTGGGAGGGTCAGAGATCAATGCGAATGACAAAACTACTGAATCACAACGCACCGCATATCGACCACCAGGTGCGTATAGAAGGTTTCCAAGGGCACCCCAGGATATTGCGTTACTGTTGAAGGACTAGAGGCAGGTCAGGCCTTGTACGCCACTTACCTAAATGATGTGGTGCTTACTTGTACTTGTTGACCGGACCACTGCAAATACATAAACATTAGCAGTGTTCAGCATAAGTCGCATATTTAGTGGACATACAACATTGCTGCCCTGAACGTCCAGAAGGATCTCACGACGACTGCTGATGATGACCTTCATGATAATGTAGTTTAACAATCCACCCTGAGTAAGCAGAGGTCAGCCCCGAACGTGTTTTAATAATTGGTGGTTAGCGTACAACGACGGCGCCCAAAGATTGAACGGTGAAAGTTACGCGGGGAGGAAGTTTCGTGTATTGACCCTAAGTGTATAGATATTGAAAGATATCAGCTTTGAAGTGGCACTTGTTCATACCATCTTGAGATCACGAATCAGGCCGCGCGCTTGGTCGAGAGTGTTAAAGCCGTAAAGAGTAAAATACATGTTCGCTTGTGGGTTCCCAGGGATCATAGCGGCACCAAGCATCTAGGGCTGCCTGTCAGATGAGACAGATATGCGTCAGATTCGACACATTACCTGGACGAGGCTCTGAATGTTAGGTGAGAAACCTGAGTAGAACAATTGTCAAACTGTCGTTCATCAGAAAGAGTAAATGAAAAGCGCACCAGTGATGGCATATACAGTGATGACGAAGGGAAGGAAGATAGTGGAGAGTATGAGACCAACAATCAGGCCCCACCTGTATGCCAACCAGAGTTAAGCGATACACAAAGATAGATAGTTGGTACTTACCAGGGCAGACCAGAATGACCAGTATACATAGTGGCCATCGCCATGGCAAAACTCCCGACGAATGTGAGGATGTACCACCACATGGGGACCTCAGGGTAGACCTATGACTAGTAATAAGAATCTCTGCCACAGTGTTGTTGGGTGCAACGTACTTTCATCTTGGCAAGGTGGGGGTCGTAATTCTCACCAGCCTGAAGAACCATATTCAGCAACTTTAGAGTAGTGCGACCTTAGAAAAAGAAAACTATACCCGGTACTTCTGGATGACTTCGATGATCTCCTTGCCGTACCAGATTCCGACATGTGTGATGGTGGCGCCAATGGCAAGATTCGCACCAATCTTGGTAAGGACTTGAGAGCTGGCAAACCAAGGAAGTCCCTTATGAGGTGCGTAATTAGTGTGATCTCAACGTACAGATGGCAAGGAGAGCGTACCACCGCAGCGAGCTTCGCGTGATCGAGTCTGAAGTTTTCATCAAGGATAGCGAGCTGGTTGTAACGAGTTCCGTTTTCATTGAACAATGATTGGGAGAGAAAGGGGAAGTTCTGCCCGTTCCAAACATTTCGGGCGTAACAAGCGCAGAAGGCGATCCTGGCAGACAATGAAGGAGTCAAAGGGCGAGTTTGATGATGCATCGAATCAGATGAAGCTCACATGCAGATCACAGTACCACAGTACAGGGAGAGCTGGGTCGAGAGCGGTGTGAAAAGGGCTCCGAGGGAGCCACCACCAGATCCAACATAGTTCCAATCGAAACACAAAGAGAAGGCACCCAGTCCTTCATTACCCGCGGCGCCGCCTATAGGAAGAAGGGATAAGCTTCCACGCAGTGAAAGGATGATTCCCACCTACCGAAAATACGTGTAAACCAAGCACTATTCTGGTTAGCTAGACAAAAAATGCTGACGCCTGTAAGAGTTCTGTCAAAGTATCAGGCCATATCAAAGGATAGTCAGTGATAAGCTTACGGAGCGATGTACTCGGGGAACCATTCCCAGACGAAAATGCCGATAAAGACCAGCCAGAAAAACTTGACGCGCTTCTTTTGAAGCATAATCTTCTTTCCACGGTGTAAGGCATCGAAAAGTTGTACAGTGGGAAGGAGATTTGGGAAGACGATGTAGGTCGGATATACGAGAAATGAGCGCATGATGCCTCCGAGGCCGTATCCCATCAATTGCGAACCTAGAGATGAATGGTAATTGGCGTAGCATCAACAAACTCGTCGTGATTAACGCACCAATGAGCGTAAAAATACCAACACCAACGTTTGGCTTCGAGATCATTGATTAATCCGCGGAAATATATGTACATACCGAGTAACAAAGTGCATACCTGGATACCGTAGTACAAGTCATCAGCGGCAAAAATGCTAATCGCAAGAGCAGAGTCGGCAGCCGTGGAAGCGAAAATGGTGATTGCGACATGCTCCTTCAAGTCTATACAGGATATTACCTAAGTAGTTGATTCGTTGGCCTTGCAAGTTCAGGCGACTTACTGAATGGGCCTGGATTGAGGAATCGCCAGAACCGCGTGTCTTTGGTCTGTAACTGGGGCCGAACATTACCAGGGCCAGGAATGATTTCTTCTAATATTCGTCCAAGGATATAGGCGATAATCTGGATGAATAGTTGACTGACGAAGACAGTCTGTGGCCTGAAATACTAAATAGATTTTGAACGGTTAAGCAATTATTATGAGAAATGACTTCGGATACATGTTGGATAGACCTACGAAAATCTGCCCCAAAACTGAACCAAAGCAAGCTAGGCCGAGACCTAGAAACCACATGCGGAAAGTAAACGCAGGGAGTGTCGGGTCGTCCTCAAGTGAGATGAGACGTGTTACAACATCGATATCGGTCTCTGCCACAACCATTTAGTGGCTGCGGTGACTTTTGGAAAGTGCCAACATACCGATAGGGCGCTCCTTGCCATCCTCTCCCATGTCAATGATCCGCACGTCGTCGTAGACATCTCCTTTGATAGACTCAGCAACGTCGATAGACCCGCCTTTCTCGTTATGCTTCTCATCGTCGAAAGATCCCTTCTGCTCGGAATCTACCTGTGCAGGGAGCACTGGGAACTCATCGACTGTCTCTACCATTGAGGTCAAATTCAACGGTTACGGTTGACAGAGGGAAATGAGAATATCACTGGCAAGCCGCTCTTTATACGTTGAAGCAGAAGGAACATGCAGAACGTCCACATGGATGCCTTTTGCTCCAATGGGACTCGCCTGTCGTTTACTTGGCAGAAGGCAGCCCTGGACGGAGCTGAAATCCATTTGGTACACAAGCATCTCTATATTGAGATTCGAACCCGTGGCTATGCTTCTGTAGGTATAGTTGAGGATGGTGCTCCATTCCATTTCGGTGATCATGAACCCATTTTCGCAAGCATGGTAAATATGTAAGTGTTGCCGAGCCTACCATCTCATTTCTGAGGCAAATCCTTTTTCCGTTCTGAAAGGCAACTGTTCGAGACAAATGCGAGAGAGTGTTGAGAACTGCACAGATCTAGAGACCAACCAAGGAGATAATACGGGCAGTAATAGCTAGAGATGCTTGAGATTCTTGATAACCCGCACAAGTCGCAAGCCTCAAAGCTTCACGTTACTTCTTGATTGCTTCAGTACACGTATTGAACATGACGCGGCTGGTCAAAGTTCACGTTCCGCGAACAGACAGATATGGGTGATGTGGTGTGTTTGGACAAGGCAACATCTGCCATTACATGGGCCGCCACTTGTCAGTACCATGATGCGTGAGCTGGAGCTTTTCGACGTGTGCGGTCGCTTTCTCCGCTTTTGGTTTTGGCCTTGCATCCTTGCAGAGTTCTTGATTTGAAGTCGCGGCCTTGGCATATGGAACTTCTTCCGAATTATCCATTTTGGGTGATAACATCATATCTGTGCAGAGCTACACTCACCCTTTACCCATTGGTTCAACACCGAATCTTCAAGTTCCTGCCCACGCGACTCGTGTCAGAAGACGCCAGGCCATATGGTTCACTCAAATTGTGGCGATTGTAGCTGAATTGCATGTGTGAAACCTTTGCATGTCGATATCCACTGTATCAGTATTAACGGTACTTCATCCTGTCTCATTCCATACGGACTGAGATACATAAAACCACATTAGTGTTTCGTAATGCAAGTTTCCCAAGGGGCAAGAAATAGCTTGGACTTTTGATGGCGTGTTCACCAAGGATGATCTCGATCACTAGTGACTTGCGTTCCGACCTCTCAAGGCTCTCATGTCTACACTCCGTCTTCCCCCTGTTACCACCGTCTAAGGCCTGACCGTCTCGCGACTTTTCTCGGCATCATGTGGTAATAGTTCAATCGCTTGACATGCAGGCGGGTCTGTCATTATTGTGTATGATAACAGTTACAGGATCTAGATGTTGCCTCCATCGCTCCATGTGCTCTGCATACCCACGGCCCTCCAAACGCGGAACGTTCTTATCAAGCGATAAGGCGCGCATGCCTTAAACTTGACAGACAACCGCCAAATGTGCGCGCCTTCCAATCGCCATCATACTAATCGACCAAAGCCCTGGAACGGGAGATCATGGGGTCTCTCTATGGTGCCATGCTCTCCATTCCGTTATCTGTAGGTATTTTGAAGGTTCGGCCAGTGAACAGCCGAGGATGCCTATCTGGTGCTCGAGCTTTAAGGACGTGAGAACTGGGGACCGGGCTCGTGGGTTTTGCTATGTAATTGGATTGGGGCTCTGTCTATTCTTTGTTTACTACGGCAAACCCTACAGCTCTTGCTCATCGAAATATAGTCATTCACTTCAATGGTTTTTGTTGAATATTGGTTGAATATGTTAGCCTTCGAGAAACCTCCGTCTTAAATATGTAGAACAATTTGCAACGAGAGAGTCAGATTTGCCGCACCATCGGGGTGCACTCGTTTTCAAAGCTTACCATTATATTCAGACTCAAGATGCACATGAGATCAGGCTCAAGGAACATCTTCTAAGGTGATCTAAAAGTTGAGCTCCGGTCTTTTCGCGGACCTTGACAAAAGAAAATAGCTGCTCCCTCAAGATTTCAGCGTCAATTGCCAGGAACCGGCACTTGATCCTTCTTTTCTAATCCAGTGTCTTGGTAGAGTGACACATCAACCATGTGCATGCATCAGGGATTGAAGTTGAGGCGCCGGAATCTTGGGACCCCACTGATCATGGGAGCGCCGGGGTTCTCTTGTGCAGGGCGCTCGTTTCAGTTGTCGTCCAAACATTGGTGGGAGATTGTTCCGCGTGTTTGGCGCCACATATCTTCTTGGAATATCTGCATCAAAAAACAATCTATATCAAGAAATCAAGCACAACATAATTTGGGGAAAACCCATTGTTATCAATCTTTCTACAGCTCCATTGACTCCAGTGGAATAAATATTTCCATAGAAACATCACTGTATGTCGACATTAGGCGGGATGTCAAGTGGGGCACAAATCTAAGCTGATAAAAACCTCTCTAACGATGCATCATATATGTTCTTTCATACCTGCGAATACAGGTAGGAAGCGACTCTCTATTACTGAGTATAATAAAGTGATGCTATAAGGTGACGCTCTTCAGGTCCCGTCTCTGTACCTGTTCGGAATTTATGTCTGCAATCTTTGAGTCTCCCGCGCCACAAGCCAACAAAATGCATTGTGATTTCGTCGAATCTTGTTGAAAAGCTCTCTCAAACCATATATATACTCTGCTTTTGCGGTTGAAAATCTCTGGTTTGCTATAAGTTGAATAGCTCATGCACTTCTTCCGAGTCCACCTGGAACTTGCCAAGTTGAAGGTCCTCAGGCTCGTTTCGATGTTTCATGTGATAGGTTGGCTGGTGATGTTACGGTGACTTGATACCACAACGCAAGTAGTGGAGTATACCTCCTATAACTGCAGCTTACTACGTTTCTCACCAAACTGTATATATATCGGGCCAGTATGTGAATCGTAATCAATTCAGATATGTGCCTTTGGTAGATAATGTAAAGTCATCGTGGCCTGATCCCTGGGCAAGCCTCTTATGATGAGACCACTTTGCTCGTCAATGAGGGAAGGAGTTGTTGGAATTATGGGCTGCGGATCGAACATTCACAAGACCTGGGCCCCTCTTTCTTTCAATCTTTTCATCACTCCGTTTACCTTTTGTCCATTCTCACTTCTCATTATCTTTTTACTGGGTTCTGCTACCTACAAGACTACAAGTATACTTATATCTATATATAGATATCATAGTCTGTCGTAGCCCTCACCCATTTGCCTCATGCTCACCGAGAGCAACTAGGGAATAGCTTGGGCATGGGTGACCTGGGCGGGTATGTACGTACATGGGTAGCTCGGGTATGGGTTCGGCCACCCGCCATACCCGTTTTGGACTGCTAATAAATCTGACAGAGTGGAAACATATGAGGTGGTACTATATAGGTTGAGAGTGATCGAAACGGGAAAAATTATTATTTTCAATGAGGGCAAATGTAGTACTTCCAGACTTTTCGGAAAACCTTGGGCCTTGCCCTCACAAAGTAACTATAGGTGATCAGAATTACATCATGATGATGGAGATTAGATTAGATTAGATGGCGAAATGCCTACAATTTGACCCCTCTAGATTCTTCACTCAAAAGCCAACCGCACGAAGCATATCAGAAGGTACCTTTTTTCATCAAGGTCAAGCTACACCCACAACGCACCCAGGCATTGCATCATGCGAGTTGTGTTGTATTGGGACTCGGTAGACAACGGTTCTCTAGCAACCGACGGAATCTGATGCTGAAAACATATCTTGGCAACAGAAATGAATGCAACTTCAGAGTTCCCATTGTTATTGACTCCTTTCTTCTTTCCTTACACCTCTGGTCGGTTTGACGCAGCTAGCTCTGCAACTCCACTCCTTTAACTCCTCAGTCTGAGATGTGTCACTTGTGGTATTGACCTCATTTACCCCAGGCATGGAATCTCTCTGTCTTTCGAACACTTCGATACTTCGCTGTGCATATTTCACCCGGCTTGAATACATCCTGCTAATTATACCAACGGCAATTGAAGCCGTGTTTGCCACATCATTGCTTGTTACGAAATGGGGCTCTGGAAGGTGAGCCCATACTTTGCGCGTTTCGACAAGCTCATTGATGTTCCCTGAGTCTAGGCGCCATCTATGGATCACTGCTGAAGGGTGGATTTATTTTATACTGGCTCTCATCGAGATGTTGTCCCACATTTTACCCGCTGCGCGGGATCGCGCAGACGTTTTCAAAGTGCTTGATACGATCCTAGGTGAGCATCAAACGGATCAATTTCACAATATGCATCTTTGACAAGTCATCCAGCTGCGACTTCCGTAGTTCCAATTTTGTGCTATATTCTTTTCATTTTTCTATTTACTCGGGAGGAATTCATCGACATTCTCCCTCATCGGTTCCAAGCCATTTCTAAGTTCTTGCTCGTTATTTTTATACCCACCATCGTTGCTCTCAACCAATTGGCCTCGTTCATCGGCATATCATTTAGTGAGTCCACCTTTGATCTTCAGCTTTAGCTTTTTGACCGAGAAACCTAGCCGTGATGATTACAGCAGCCGGTCCTGTAACAATCAGGTTCGCAAATACCAAAGACCTGACCATCTGGACATTCCTTACTAGCCTTACCCTTGCGCTTTTCACTGCATATCAAACCATCAACTTCTCCTTTGCTTTTTATCGCCTTGTCATGGCCGTACTCAACCAGCGTCGTATAGAGGCGACTTCCAGCGATGAAGCACATCCACTTAGAGGCATCGGCTGGATTACTGGAGGGTTAAAGCTGGGAGCAATTGAGACGGTCATTGGATTTGCTGCGAATGGGTTCGGGAGTGCAATGACACGGCGAATCATGCGAATGCTGGCACGGGCTAGTTTGATCATTGGACTTTTAAGAGGGTGCGTCTCCGCCTCATCTTTCCACGACTCATGAAAATCATACGCTTTTGTAGCTTGGACTCATCCGAAGACTTTTCACACCTCGAAGAAGAACTGGCAGGCGCGATGCGCTTCCGCAGATCTCGACTACGACAATTCATATCCAACCCGCGATACAGCACTTTCCGCCAACTAACGCCTACTACCACTGCCTTTCACTCCACACCTCACGCTCCCCATGGGCTAGCTTCATCGCCTCCCGGCCGCCCACTGAGTGGAATCTCAGCGACGGAGAAGTTCTCCGGAGTGGATGGGACTCTCAGCACAGATAAAAATTCCATGGTGAAATGGCCTGCCGCACGACGAGAGCGGGTTACCGTCCGCTTCGAGGGCGGTGCCCCTAGCCTTCACATGCGCTTTTCGGCTCTCGAGATTTCCGATCTCCCTATATCTTTGTTTGATCTGCCAGTCAACTTGATTAAGGATTCTCAACCACCCACTTTGCAGTCCGCGATAGTCCCTTTGCATGTGCAGTCTTCCCAGAGCTTGTTACCTTCGAATGTCATGGACATCCATGAACCTTTGACGAAACAAAGTGAGAACTTGCCGATGATAAATCATATTACGGCATTGCAGAGTCCATCCACTGTGTACTATCCCCCTACGAAGATGAAACGTATGCAATCGGCTCACAGTGTGTGGAACACCATGGACTCGTACACCTCCTTGTCCACTGTGCGCGATGTAGCCTCCCAATTTCCTCCCTTGCCGGACCGTGTTCTCAAGCCTATGGGGTGCTCCCCTCCCGACAAAAGAGCCCCAGACTTTTGGGATAACACTACATCAGTTCTTTCGCAGACTTCCATCATAAAACCTCGACACCTAGGCCTTGATCTCACAGGGACTGCCAACACTTCTAATCTCGAAGCGTTAGAAGCGACCATTGTCAATGTTGGTGAGCGCTCTATGGATCCGAACACCCAAACAAATCCCCTAAAAAGCGCCATAACAACACCGGCAACGGCACTGTCTAATTACATGCCGGTCCCTGCTACCCCTGTTGCACAGTCTGTGATGACCGCACAGACTGAGGATCCATACATGGACTTCGGGCCTGCGTTGAATTCTGGGAAGTCCCGCGCTTTCGTGAGGGAAAGCAGCGGGCTGTCACCTGCTGCAGACTGGATCGATTATAATGCTATTCCTGGGCCACCTTTACCTCTAGTCACAGAGGAGAGCGAACGCCTGGCGCGCATTGGTCATAGGCGCTCGCGGAAGAGTGGAAGTATGGGAACACTTCGGATTTCTTGGATCAAGAATCCGGACATGGAGGAGGCGCAGCTCACCCGAGCAGTCAGCTTAAAATCTCATATCGCAAGGATCAAAAGTGTTGGAAAGGCCCCGATTCGGTCAACCCCACGACCGACACGGACGACGCATACTCGGGGTAGCTTGCATATCGAGCATATCCAGATTCCGAAGAAAGAGTTCAGCAATGTTGAGATTATTCAGGGAAGCTTTGAGTCAGCATACGATTGTAGTATCTTGAGAGATTCAGATGTGCTGGGTAATGAAGATTTCACTAACAAGCTGCAAGTATAAATTTATGGGTCTTTCATCGTGTACATTACATAGGCATGTCAACTTGTACTTGTACTACAACTTCTTCTCCGGATACTCTGAAGAAAAAATGTGTGAGTGTGGTGTCTAACGGTCGACCATCGTTGACAGTATACTGCGTAGCACATTGGGTATGTCGGCCGTGTTCATAACACGGAACCCACGGCCCGGAAGATCTTTGGTTATCCTGAGTACCCGGGTAGGCACGGCGTAAGATAAATGGAAAGGGGAACAAAAGGGTGGAACAGCGACACGAACCAAGCTGCTTCCGCACCCTCTCCTATGCAGATGAGTGCTGTATGGACTTTATGGTTTCGGTTCATTGCGCGGGTCAGTTCCGCAGGGGTTATCTGGTATCGACCAAAATTTGCATCCTTATGTTGATCCGTTAGCCTTGGCTCTCCAACCAGGCGAAAATGATGTTACCGTGATTGCAATAACGAACCAGTCATCTGTTATAAAGTGAGTGATGTAGCCATAATATAGATACAACTGGAAGAGGTGCCTCACCTGCATCAAATTTTGCGACTTCATTAACACCCTTCTCGATAGCCTCGACTATACGATGAGCCATCAATCAGAGCTCATTTTCAAAGCGGTCTATATAGTCATACCTGTATAGTCACCCGCAAATGCGTACTGAGGAACCATAGCCATCTTCTCCACAACTTTCCACCTGTCACGGAGCTCGTTTGGAGGTTTATCAGAGAGTACCAGAGGAATATCTGGGCCATCTCCGGACTATATATATGATCAGCTGGGTCTCGCCTGGAGTAACTGACCGAATAACGTACATGGCCGAACATCTAGAAAGATACGTTTAGGTCATACAAAGGGATTCGTCAAGAGATCTAAGATAGAACTTGCATCCCAAACGTATTTCTCTTTCCTAGAGAGCTTTTCAAAAGTCTCCATCAACATGGCCGCTGTAACCTCGACTGAGCAAATGGAGGACGAAGAACACGCAAGAATATACCTGTCTCCATGCTCCGTTGTAGGCGGCCATCGTACTGGAAACGATACCTGAAATGAGGTAAATTTCGAAGTTCACGAGTGGTATGAACGTCAATTTACATTGATGCACTGAGGTCGAAGATGAATCTGATCCTCTTCGGTCTAATATTTTGAGTCTCAACGAGAGTCTTCAAAGTGTGATTTGGGCAATTCACTTAATCTGTGGTCGACCAAGCTCTGGTTTTTCCATACCCCGACGTTTGTAGACAGTCGCTTCTCCTGTGAGACCTTCCGTCAGTCGACTATCGTCGAGCTCTCCATCCGTTTGCCGCTTCATCCAGACACGTTCTTCCTCTTTGGCCGCGAGGTCTGAATATTCACCCAAGATTAGGACTCGGACGCTCAACTTAAGGCTAGAACGTACGTTCAAGCAGGTCGTGGAGCGATAACATGTGTGCCTGTGTCGCGCTCAAAATATCCCCATATCCCTTTGCCTCTGAAAGGGACATATCAAGTTCTTCAAGCCGACGCTGCAACTCCTCTCTCGCCATCTCTCTCGCCTTGTCCTTGATGTGATCCGGCACGTCATCTTTCAGCGCATCGGGTGCCTTCGAGATTGATCAGCCTCCAACCAACTCTCTCAACACCTGCTCACCTGCTTGATATTACCTCCTTTCCATAGGCGTTTGTATCCGCCGCGGCCACCTAATCCGGCTGTATCTCGCCCACCTGTCTACAGAAACTTACATTAGCAATGACAATATACAGCTGAGAAAGAAAAAACACTAGGCAACATACACCTCCTGCATATGTATTTCCGCCCGAATGTTCCTGGTCGTCGTGTTTGCCTTCCTTTGGCTTAGTTAAATCGGTTGTAGACGGTTCGAATTGAATTTCTTGAACTTTCTTCTCTGCTTCGCGAGCAGCATCGAGACCAAGATGAGGGACCTGTAACCTATTTCACGATTCAGTACAAGGTATGAATGATTTTGATAAGAAAACCAAGTAGCCGAGGCCCTGACCCGTGGTGCTGAAGAATCTCCGCGAGTTTATCAATAATTTCCGGTTTATAGATGTCGAAATCAAAGATGTTGCGAAGGGCATCACCAAGAGTATCCTTGGGGTACGTTTGCATGTGTCGTATTAAGTTGATGAGTTCTGAAGAGATATTCATTGGAACTTTTTTGTTAGAAAATGCAGATTTGTTACCTCTCAAAGAATAGGGATAATTCAGGACTCCAGTATCATAACAATGGCGTAAATCGTGGAACGCTCCGACAAGGCGCAGAATAATATCCTCGCCTAAATTGGGAGCCAGTTGTTGTAGAAGCCTGCGCTCCGATGCCTGATCGGGATTCGTCACAGAGTGTGGGCTGAAGTTTTCACCTAAAACTTGTAGAAAGTGGTTGCCGAGGAAAGCTATTCATGTGTGAGTTCGCCTATAAGTGATTGATAAATGAGCGCTCACGATAACCCGGGCGGTTGGCAAGCAAGACGAGGCGGAAGTTGGGGTGGACAACGATATCACCTTCCCGCTCATGAACAGGTCGCACCCGCCGGCCGTCAGAAAGTGTCATCTCGCTTTGGCCTGCAAGACTACGAAGGATAGCCACGACATGCTCAGGCGCCTTGTCAGCCTCATCGATGATGATGACTCGGCCATAAGTAATGGCTCGAAGAAGGGGCGAATCTGTGTATCGGAGAACACCGCCCTCCAAGGAGGTTGTGAACATCAGTTGATTAACTGTCGTGTCGCGGTGAAGCTGGATGTACTCTCTAGGCCGCCTCAAAAGCTACGCATTGCTTTAGAGCCAGCGTCTTTGAAACACATATTCAACGGACCTGACATAGTCTGAAGTTCTGAGTAAGCGCTCTGGATCAAAACTCGCAAAAAAAGCCTAAATTCACCGATCTACTATCTTGTTTTTGCCGACTCCCTGAAAAATTGCTACTGATGCGTTGTCTGAGCATACAAGACAGTCCAGCACATACCTGATTTCCGAGTAGCACAACATGTTCTCCGAGGAGCTCAATGTCGATAGCTAAATCCCGCATCATTCCGGTCTGTATGCTGTTGTCATAGAAGTGATCCATATGAGGCACATGGGAGGCAACGCCATCCGTATCCTGTACGGCATTGAATATCGGAATTCTCACTTGAACACGGTCTTCTGCAGATGGGTTGAAGCTAGAGAACGTCAAGAATGTCCTTTCGACGACCGGATTGGAGTTGAACTGAAGCCCATTATCAGCATTTACGTTTGACACTTCATGTAATTCAGACTTACGGAGGGTGTCTTGCGTTCAATTTTTGCCTCTTCCAGAAGTGCTTCGAGATTTATTCTCTCCATCGCGGGTAGAAACTCAGCCAACAACGACCGGTGAATGATGTCACACAGGTCGTCACCCCTGGAGAACACCGCTAACCGCTTTGCGATCCGCACAAGGGACCGTGTGCCAAGCTTCCTGTTCTTCAGAACGTTGTCGTCGGACAAGCTCTGTCTGTATTTCTCTGCGAATAATAGCAGGACGTCTACGAGGTGAGTGGGGCAACCCGTAGCAACCAGAATATCCCTTTCTTCTGCGTGATCCATGGGCTGGCTTGGGACGGGAAGGAACATATTGGCATGCTCGTCAGTTAACCAATCTTTGAGCGGCAACGACTTGCTAGCTGTACTGATTATTCGAAACGAGGGGTGCGCAACAGAAAGCTCGCCCGTTGCAAGCTAGCAAGCAACACATCAGCAAAGAAGAGGAGCATCCTAGCATGCATACCTCTTCAAAAGACGCTTGCGATACAATGCGCTTGTTCTCCCAAAGCTCAATCTCTCTATCTTGAATCAAACGAGCCAAAGAACCCGCCGTTGACCCAATGACATCGAGACCCGAAAGATGGACTAATCGACCAGCCCAAGCGCCCTCAATCAACAGGCTAGAACACATGGAATGAAGGCCCTTTGTTCCGAGGAGAATATTTCATGCAAACCTTGGTTCCCAAGTCGTCGCTCCGCCATCTTGAATCTTTCTTCGCATAATCAACTCCCTACCACCCAATTCCTTGTACATGTGGACCGCCTCCTGATCATAACCCAGTACTTGTCCAAATACCTTCACGAGCGTTGTAGTTGAGGTCGAGGCTGTGGACGGTACTGCAGGAGGAATAAGTGAGATGTCCCACCCCAACGCATGTGCCTGTAGGAAACATGTAAGAAGCCCTAGGAATCTGCCACTTGGGTAAAATTCGAGGTCGCCCGTGAACGGAAAGGACCGAAGATCCTTTGTACCGGCTGGAACTTTGAGATTGATTGTAGGCGAGTTCGTGTGAGTGAACGACACTTCTGCGGACTTTTCATCCAAACGTTTGATGGCAGAAACTCGATAACCTAGAAGTCCAATCTCCTCGTCAGGGGACGATATCGACGGAGTTCCAAGCTCCCCGAGACCTGCTTCAGAAGTCTGCCGACTAAGCACCGCCCACGCTTGGAATGATGAATGTACCAAGGCAGGGTGTATAGTTAGGATCAGTCGGGCAAGCTCGCCGGGAGTTAAGCCAGTAACTGGTGGTGGGAAGGCTGCAATTAAGCAAGCGAGTTTTGCTAGGGCTGTTTGCGGGAAGGGAGACAAGGAGGAGGAGCGTGAGATGGATTCAAGGGCGTTCCTTGATTCGCTGGCATACTGTGTGGACAAAATGAGGTTGCGGAGATTTGTATACAAAGAGACAGATGGTGCAGGCTTGATGGCAGCAGCACGAAGGGCCGTCAAAGAGCTAACAGGATCGATGAAACGCGACTGGAAACGGCTGCGAAAGGGTGGGTCTAGGGGGTATCCTGGATATGGTGGCACAGGTGCTGCAATGGCAATTACGCGGAAGTTCTTATGGGCTGGAATAAAATTATGGCCCCCTCCGACGGCAATAGATTTAGACGCCTCAAGTTGCGCAAATCGTTGGGGATGAATGATATGAGTCCCATCGTCAAGATTCATTTCGCGATTCTCTAATAGATTGTTGAGTACCTACGACATATTAGCTCCCAAGTTCTCGCTCACATTTATGGCGATTTAACACACCGGCATTATTCCACGCTCGGCCTTCTCTATTCCCTCCAAAACTAATATCCGACCATGCTTCACTGCACTTACAGCAGGACTATCGATGTAAACCAGATTTCCACCTTTCCTGATTTCTCTTCCCTTGAAGAGGCATCAGGATGTGGCATAGTGGGCAATAATGCGACCATGACGCACTTGCTTGAGCTCCGTCTCACCTACGTCTCGATGAAGGGCGATATATTCATATTCCGCGTTGATAACACTGCAGGGCTATCAATAAGCGTCACTCAGCGACGTTTGCTCTTACCTAGCAAAAGTCATTGCAAGGCGCCGAGCGTACGGTCCTGGTTGAGAAACAAGAAAGACGTCCTGTCCGAGTAGATACTTTTGCAACAGGAAGTGCAAGTTATCTATGTTGGCCGCGTCATTCATGTCGAGCAAGTCATTCGAATGTGAGAGCCTCGACGGCGATAGAGCTTGTGCTACCTCATATGTAATATCTCCTAGTTGCAGGGTTCCTACTGGCGGTGGAAGTGGAGTCAGCTCCTTCAAGATATGGTGTAAACGTCGGTGAGCCATTGTGCGTTCAAGCAGCCTTGGAAAAGGTATCTTGCGAGCTAAAATCCTCCAGTGATGAGTATATAACCGACTCGCAGGACGAAATGGCGTCGAAGAGGGGTAACGCAGAATATATGGACATAAGTTCGTTGATAACATGCATTTTTGGGAGAAAGACCGGGGTGGCCGGCTATGTTTGTACCCGGTTTGTCTCTCCTTAATTCTTGAACCCTCCGCAAAAAAGGGATCAACTTCCTAAGCACTCAAGATTCGAACAGCGGATGGATGAATATTAAGAGGAATGAATCTATATCATGATGGCCAGACCAAAAAAAAAAACTCGATTACAGAGTGGAGCAAGCTCGACAACCTCAGATTTACACGAAACGAAATATCCATATTCACTCCTAATATACATAGTACATCTCCCGACGCTGATTTAGAAATTTTCTGACGAGTTAATGGCAGTCAGTGATAATAGTAGAAGGGAGTACACCAGTGTTATACCTTTTCCAAAGAAGAACCGGGTGCCTTTAGGTTGCGAGTACTTGTTCGACATCTGATGCAGGGTCTTTGACAGCACTGTTGGTCCACAGAAGAACTAAGACACAAATAACTTGAGAAACCGCAAGCTGAGGCAAGATCAATACTCCTTACCACACCGACATCAGTCTCAGGGTGCTTCTCCGAGATGGAGGTGAAAACACGATCCCAGTTGGGTCGGCCAAAATGCGTGGGTGCGCGAAGCGAGGTAATAGCGTCCTTCTCAGCACCGACATCCTGCACGATGATGTTGTTCATGTCATCTTCTTTGATCTTGGCTGTGAGGTAGATATTGATCTCTATGCGATTCTGGGTATCCTGCTCCTCGATGGCGTGGAGGAGCGAGTGAAACCATTCAGCTGTTCCAAAGTCGCGGATGACCCATGTAAAGTAGACCTGCGCAAGTCGACTTAACCGTGATACTTAAAAAAAAAGAGAGACACATGAAGCATACCTTTGAAAGACGAGTGGCCTTGGAACTGTTGAAATTATTCATACGGTACCAAATCGATTTAAGGATTCTGACAAAGGGGAAACGTTAAACAGGTATTTCCAGCAACGGCAGTCAATGCTTACGAAGCGAAGGGAGTGACACCGATACCAGCACCGACAAGCAGAATCGTTTCATAGTTTAAAAAGTCCTCGCTAGCGCTACCAAAGGGACCGTCGACCATGACTCGAGGTAGGGTTCGGTTAATAGGAGGATTCGCAACGGTTCCGACAACCTTTCCGCCTGCAGGAGTGTCGCCCTTGCCCTTTTCTTTAGAGTCGAAATCACATCCAACAGCCCTGGATAGAGCCTTAGTGAAGTCGCCAACCACACGGATATGGACAGAAATGTAGTCTTCCTCAGGTGCACTAATAGTTCATTGGTCATCGCAGTAAAATCACAGAATGAAAGACCGACCTGGTCAAGGTGAACGGATGCCATTGAAAGTAGGATACTTCGGGACAAGAGAGGAAGATGTATTGTCCAGCTCTAGTCGTAGTCTTTTCCTTCTTGATCTGAAGTTCCATTACATTCGACGGGTGTTGGATGACCTTGGAAATGTATGTGATGTGGCGTGAACGAACTTCACGAAGAATACGCTCCGAGATCCAAATAATACCACCAATCAACCAGTAACGCTGGAACACGACATCAGCACAAAGTAGCTTCTCATGACGACTACACTCACCCAGAAGACCCCGATATTGTTGAAGGAGCAGAACGGCGGCCTATCAGGTTGGATCATGCAGAACATGCCGTGGAGCTGCCAGCAAATGAAGAAAACGATGAACAAGTGGTGGGAGTACCAAAACCGTTCAAAGTGTGCACGTCTCCTCTTCTCCATGGCAAAGAATACCATGATTGCAAGGCAAGCTGTCATGATCCAGCCGGTGGCACCTGGGCCGGTAAGGAAATTAGCAGAGAGGAAAGCGACGACGCGCTGGCCAGTAGTGGTTGCATTGGGGTCAAGCATAGCAAGCTTGTAGAAGTTGACCATATGCGCCACGATATGTACAAAGGTGCCTGCGACGATAGACCAAGCAGTAGCCTTATGGAAAGTGATGTTCTTGTCGAAAGGAATGATGTCGTTCAGCGGTGTACGGCGCAACATTGAAATGAAGTTACGGCAGACAGGGAGGAGGATAAAAATGACATCTACATGAAGCACGAGAGCAGCTGTACGCGCAATGGCTGTATAAGTGAATGTAAGATGTGAAATGCTGAAGAAGAGGGCAATTAACAACGTACGAAAAGTGATACCAAAGTTCTGACGCGCGGTGACGGAGTTGTCCTTCAACTGATAGTTCAAGAAACCGAAAATCGCAACCAATAGGTGGAGGAATATCCAGACACCGAAGAATAGCTGTCTGCCTCCCTCATTGATCATCCATAAATCAAACTTGGCACGGAGGGTCGACGGCTTTGCCGGTGCTGAAGAGACGGACGTCACAGTATTTGAACGCTGAAGACCTTGGAGACGTTTCCTCTCTGTCTTGTTACGCTGGAGATGGGCGGGCTGAGAACCACCTGCGTAGTTTGTTGGAAGGTCGGGGTGCTGATCCAGAGCAGACGCTTTGCCATCCGAGAAATCGAGACCGGACGAACGTTTGGAAGCCATTAAGGTAGTCTAATGAACACCCAGCACAGCGAGGATGAGAAATTAAAAGAATGCAAGGGGACCGGCCAGCTGGTCGACGTGGTAAGAGAAAGAACGATGATGAAAAGAAAGCAAGTAGGAAACAAAGGGGAGACGTTGTTTTGGGTCCCAATTCAGGACTCTGATGTGATGTGTTGACAGGCGCATGCCGAAGATCGGGTGTAACCTTGTGTCAATATGTTTCCATAGCATTTTTTGGTGGACAGCGTTTTCAGACTTTGTTTTGTGACAACTTGAACAGAATGTCTTATCTTCTATTGAGAAAAATCCATGATGAGTCTAGCTAGGTCTTGTACAACCTGGACTCACAGTGACACCTTGGTAAATTCGGCACCTTACCAATGGTCGACACACAGTCAATCATTCATCAAGTTTTTATATTGATGTATCATGCGCCTGTCAACTGACGGGATTAACTTTGAAGAGGAAATTGAGGTCCATTTATGTACGATAATGACTACATAGACTATGCCTGCCCAGTCGCATTACACGGAGCTGTAATGTATCAGTTTGGCTCTATTCGTAAGTTTACCTATTCATTTCGCACATACCTGACAAGCCAGATATAACTTGAACGTTTATGCATATGTATCTCGGAGCCTGGGAGGCGGGGCCCGTGATATTGAAGCCCTTGAAAACAATGTTATCGCAGCCAACACTTGCACTGCACTCGATATCCACGACTGTAGATCTGATCAGCATCAATGCGCAGTCAACACCCACAAGCTGAAGTACTTTTGTTCGTCAGGGCTGTGCCAGTCCAATCAATGAAAGTAAGGTTGCTGAATTTTAGTGTCGACGGCAAATCGGCGCTGGAAGGGTTAAAAACAATCATTACGAGCGCCAATCCCAAGAGCAAAAAGAGCAAACCTGTGGCCGCCATTGGTCTGATAAACATGCGTTGGTTTGTCAACACGATCAAGGTGGATGCGTCGAGTAACCACGTTGTTGACGTGTCCTACATCACAAGGTAAGTTTGAGCGGAGGTCACTAGAAGTTGTGTGCACGCCTGTTCCACCCCCTCCCCCTGTAGGTGGAACACCATTGACGGTCCCAGTCCAAGTTTTGAAATAGACCTGGGGAGTAAAGTTCTATCAACGAGCATAATCGGAGTAGTAACGAAGGTAAGCACACCCCATTCGACATATTAGGTTGGACAAGTGGGTCAATTCGAGTGAGCTGTGCGGCCAATGCGCAGTTAGACGAGATGAAAACACTAGGCTCTAGTCGTACCAAGACATCCTCAAGCACAACGTTTTCTACAATATCGCTCTGACATCATTCAGGTCAATTAAAGGCGACGTTCAGGTCAGTGAAATCATCATACGAAGTTGGCATACTGTCCCAACGACCCAAATGCAATTCCGTTTCCACCACGGCAAGTGATTTTCCGCGCAAGGATATTTGTAGAGTTCTAAGAAAGTTCTAGGTGAGAGTTATCGAAGTGACTGACGTCTGGCTTACACCTTTGATAGCGAGGCAGTCATCTCCACAAGTGACATCCCAATTCAACATTGAGATCCTATTGCTTCGGTATGTATTTATACCTGATGTTTGCATGAGTCATTGAATTACTGACGGCTGAGCGCTATTCACCATCAGTGTTAGGTACTGCACTAAAATACAAACACGTCCCATTGAGCAAGTACAGGCAGGGATTTGACACCGACGCTTACTTTTTGCCAGCGTAAAGGGGATCTGTGTTCGTAGCATTGACATACATCCCGTCATAGACGATATCAGACGATTCTGCGGCCGTGTTTGCCCAGAACGGCGGAGATTCGATGCGGAAGTTCCTGACGATGCCGCGCTTCGCTTTCCACAACGTCAAAGAGATTGGTCGGCCGTCGCCGTCTGCCTTTTGGACCGTTTGAAAATGCGACCACCACGGCTGCAAGGTCACTATCAGTGTCAAGACGTGATGTCAAAAAATGTGAGGTGTACCTGCCCGTTGCCTTGAATCCCACCAGTGTTGTGCGCATCGATGACGAAGTCATTTCCGGTGACGACAAACCACGACGCTTGGTTCTACAGCCATGTCGGGTCATCTGTGGCCAGTTAAAGGTCAGGAACGTACTTGAATGAAGACGACACGGTAAGTATTGTTTGCATTTAACCAGTATTGCACATCTGGTGTGAACTAGCTCATGCAGTCAGGAATATGTAACTCTTGAATAGTTCAGTACATTGATCCTCACACTGAGATATCCCTTAAGGTCCACCGTGGCCCCCTTCAGATCCCATGTCATCTTCCTACAGATGAAAAGAAGCGGTGAGGACGGGCATTTGTTCGAAAATTAGATTGATGCACCACACCTTGTGATGTTATAGTTTCCTTGCTCAAACACAGTCCTCCCAAAATGCCCGCAAGTCGCAATAGCGTGTTCGACCTAGTTAATTTCATGTTCATCGTTGTATCCTTACATATTTAGGCGACTTACCTGGTCCGTATCATCCAGGCCTTGACCAAGAGGCTTTAATGTACATGTCTTCAAGAACGTCCCAGCCACGATTTGGGAGGAAACCACGATGTTTGCGAGTAAGGATGATCGAAACAACATTATGTCGTTCCAATACTGTGTTCCATAGCCCTGACCTTTTATGACCACTGATTGCAGGAAGCGCGTATGGTCATGGGATCCTTATGAACGAACCGAGAGCGGGCCGCTCGGCGGGACGCTGGCGCACGACGAGAAAAGCGTATTTGACTTTGAAACACTTGACTTTTTTGTTCCTATTTCAGAGAAAAAAAAGGGGCCTGTGTGCATTTACGACTCAGCTGAGCAAGGGTTTGAAGATTTGAAATCATGGTGAGCGCAATCAGATTCCGATGCGCCTTCAATGGAGGCATGTCTTTTGGATGAGAGTAGATGAACAACCTGCAGCTGTTCAGATGGCCATGTCTGGAAATAACCGAATGTGCGTTCAAGTGACGATATGTGAGTACATGTAGCAGTGGCAGCCTTACAAAAAGAGATCCATCAGTGTAGAATACAGGTCCACAAATACCTGGATTTCATATAAAATATCATCATGAATGATGAGAGTACATATATGGCTGAAGCCATCATGGATGGGTTAGTCTCGTCTTTACTTTATTGAAGGGTCACTGCCACCTACCACCTCCCCAATTGAGAAGATGTATAATAATAAGCAAGCAGCTATATGGATCTTTAGTCTACATCTGCCATCAAAAGTCGGCAAATTGCAACGTGCATGAAGTCACAGATCATCTTTCACACTAGAGGAACTTGTACGGCTCATGATAGATCCATCGTCAGTCGGTTCATGGAGATAGAATCCATACTTTGAAGAATGATGAGAGATGAGAATTAAGGACTTTCTGGGATTTAACGCGATATCAATCCAATTCCTAGTTGACAACATACTTGTGGCGTAAGTATCCTGCTCGTATCAATATCGTGTTTTGTGCTGTCAGACGGTAATTATTCTGTGAGTGATGCCGTCCTGTCGACGATATGTTCATTCAAAAGGGACGGAGTTTGATGAGCCAAATTCATGATCTTTCTGTGAGTGACGAAGAGGTCATGGTAGTTCATTGTTATCCATCTACGTAACCTTGAAGTGCGAGCTTCTAAGCAGTGCTTAAAAGTTTCTATGTTGAAAGGTCTTGGACCTACGAAAAGCAGAGATGACGATCAGATCACCTTGGCGCCTACTTAGAAAGAAACAATCAGTCATTCAAGTTCCTTCTATGAAACTGTATTAATATGAAACCCTGTTGCCACGAGCTGAAAGGAAGTATCTTCACTGCGGATCACACATAGCTGACTGAGTGGTTCAAACATTTGACATTTGCGACACATTGTAGCCTCCCTCCTATTCCGGATCTTTCCTCTGCAGAGCCATCAAGATCCGGCTTGCTGATGAAAAACGAATACCAGCACACACGTATAATATCTAGTTACGCACCGAAAAAGTCAAAGGAGAGACCTAGTAAACATTGAAGATTAATCTTCGTCGTAGCCATACCAGAGACTGAACCATATTACTCCATTCCTTCGGCCTGCCGTTCCTGGCAGTTTACGGAATGATCAATCTAGCTTACATTTCGTTCAACAAATCATCGATCAATCTGTTGATTGTACCTCTCAAGAGGAATTCATTTACATACGATAACATGCACACCGGAGTTCTCTATGGAGGAATGTGCCTTGCAACATGTCATGGGATTGCCATATTCCCGGAACTCGCCAGTAACGTCCGTTCTTGATGGATTGCATTTGAAGAAATATCAAGACAAATAAATATCTAATCCCAAGGGAGACCTGCATCCCTGATGTCTCGCCATAATGAAGAGAGGAAGTGTGGTGCGGTCAATGACCCCAACTGCGCAACAACCACCCGACCCCAAGTGCGCCACCGACAGTCGTCACTAAGATGGCCCATATGACAACAGCGAAAGGCTCGGATGTTTCATGGGGGCCTAATGGGGCATCTCCAACAAGAAGCGGCTGTGCAAGTTGTGCGATAATCAAAGCGATCTCTCCTCGAGCAACCATAGCCAAACCAATCAATGCTGCAGATTTCGTACGAGTTAAGCGAGATTCACTGCTATCATTCCTCTGTTCAAGCGATTCAAAGGAGTTTGCAGGGCTCACCCTCGCGGAACTGGTCCTCAGGCGCTTGGAGCAACACCAACCATCTCTTGAGGCTGTATCTGGCCAAATGAATATCCAGAGACCTGCCGCAGCTTTTCCCAGAACCATGAGGAGGGAATACAAAATTCCACGCCAGATGACCCGCCGAGAACCTTTGACAATGAAAAGAGATCGGATAGGGATTGCGATACCAATCGATGCGAAGAACATGGGAGATAGGAAGCGATGCAGGAGGGGATGGAGGTGAAGCATGAAGGCAAATACTGGGGAAGAAAGATTATCAGGGAGGGGTGATATCGAATCTGTGACACCGATTGGAGATGGAAAGGTATGATTAAGAAATGCGCCAGCGAGGTATGCACCGAATAATTCGGACGTTCCTGCATAATGAGCCCCCGCGACGAAACCAATTAAGACGGTTATGATAAATAAAGTCTGTGCTTGATTGGTGTATAGTCTTTTGACCCATAATGGAGGGAGTGTTGGAACTACTCTCCTCATTACGATGGCGGCCAATGGTGCCCCCATTCCAAACGCTATCGAAGATAAAATGGGACGAACGATGGTAAACCAGTTGACACCAGATGAATTGGAACCATCGTAAGGGAGATTCGGAATGATGGCAGCAAAAATCAAGCCTGTTATATCGTCCAATAAGGCTGCACTGAGAAGGATAACGCCCGTTCGTGTCTGCCTCAGTTCAGGGCTGAGTAATGTAAGCGTTGTTCCAAGGGATGTCGAGCATAATGCAACGCCTGAACCAAATGCTTGAATGGATGTATATCCATAGCCATACCGGAGAAGTAGAACGGATATTCCTATGGGAAATGCGATCCCCGACACCGCCACTATGGATGAGAGTACAAAATTGGAGTAAATCTGGGTGACGTTGGTGGAGAGGCCTGCTTCGAAGACTAGAAGAAGGAGGCCGATGTAACCGAGTATTATGAACGTGCTTTGAATATATCCTGGTAGTATGTCTGAAGCTTCCGGGCCGTAGATGATACCGACCAAGAGAGAGCCTATCAACCCAGCATTGACGAAGGAAGAGAAGAGATATTCTGCAACATTTAAAATGTAGATGAATGAGGATATGGTCAACAATACCGGTATGGGCGGAACTGTATAAGCAATCGCAGTGCTCATTGAAGGTGCAGTGACAATGGCCGCAATGGCAGACAATTGACCTGGAATTCACGTTTAAAGTTTGAAATTTGAAGCTTGAAGCCCTTCTGGTTTAACCATGTTGGAAGATTGACGGTTATGTAAAAATCTGATGATGTCCGGCCCGAAGTTACCGGCACTTACCTGCCAATTCAGGCCAGCCTTTACTTTGTCTTCCTCGACTTCACAGTTCTTTTTCAAGTCCAAAGTCCACAATGTTGGGCTAAAGTATGCCAGCTGTTAGCCTTGCTACTTATGAATACAATTTTGGGCTTGCAAGGTCGCCAACTCTTCTTGTGTAGTCATTTCAAACATAAAGAGCCTGGAGTAAATACTGTACCTCTCTGAATCTGATTCGGTCCTAAGCCCCTGGGGATGGAATGTCTGCCTGAATCAAGCGCGCGATGTTTGAATTCGAGCTCGACAGGACTCCAACAAGGCTCGACTCTCATCTACTCCTATGTATGGGAGGGGTGCCTGAGATGCCGGACATAGCGGATCGTTCTCAGACGGAAGACGCCGTATCCTAAAACTTTATTCTGCCTTCTTTTTTCATCTCCAACTAACGAGGTGAAACTACGAAAATCGGCGGTTTTTCCAAATATTCCGAATTCATGATCAGGTGGGCTTCCCATGGGACCGCTCATGAGACAAGTATGTGCCAGTGTGTGCAACTCATCGTGCAAATAAGCCTTGTATCAGTCATGATCTATATACATTGAGTACTACCAAGGGAGGATTTTGCCCGCGCCGGGACCCTACGCCGTATTTATCCCCGTCACCGATGGCCCTGGTTTGCATTTATTAACAATTTAAATGATGTTACATTTACTGATTACCGCTTTCGAAAAGGTCTGGTCCCATCGTTATGGAAATCTCTAGCGGTGCCACACTGCCAGAGCAAAATCTACTATACTGATTTGAGATAACTGTGCCTTTTTAGGTGGGGTGACTGTGGTACTCATAAGAGCAAACTCGTGCCTACAGGCTCCGCCTCCCTGATGTCCTCCTTGTTTCGCCTCCCCACTGTGGTCTGGCACTAACAACCTTTTCCTGCTCATGGATTCTCAGAAGCTCGGAGGTGAAAGCCGCTCTCCTGTTCGAGGTTCTACGCGTCATCAAGTGACTCCTTCAACGTCGGAATCCATCCAACCCAACTTTACCCCGCAAACCTCTCTACCCTCAATTCGCCAGCTACATCCATATCTTCCACCCTCTGGACTATCGCAACATGTCATGAGTTCTGGAGAGAGTTCTAATCATATGTACTCAGCCCCCCCACAATTCACCCCCCATCCCAGCTCTCCAGGCCAGTCTATTCTGGGGTCCCGAAGAAGCTCTGAGATGTTCGCCATGGAATCTGAACCTGATGATGAGGAGCAATCGCGTGGACCACCGAAAAAGAAAAGACGCAGGCAGGCTTTAAGTTGTACTGGTGAGGACCAATTAACGGAATCTATCACAAGTCGAATATTAATTACCCTTCCTGATCATGTATCTTCCTTTTCTTGCGTCAAACCCTCACTC
The DNA here is from genome assembly GCA_018855915.1 of Tephrocybe sp. NHM501043. NCBI lineage: Eukaryota > Fungi > Basidiomycota > Agaricomycetes > Agaricales > Lyophyllaceae > Tephrocybe > Tephrocybe sp. NHM501043. The sequence continues at coordinate 36,301 of JABCKO010000004.1, forward strand.
GACATCTTTGCAATACATGCCTTAAACCTCCTGGATCACCAGAGTGCAAAAGAAGAAAAATCAAATGCGATAGGTCTTGTGAACTCATTGAATCACTTCATGTGGAGACTTAACACGAATTATTCAGGTCCCAGCCTTGTGCACCTTGCACACGCCGAGGAGAGCAATCGAGATGTCAATGGCACATCGTTGAGCCAATGTGGGTTAATAGCCTCTGACGCCTTGACGTATTGACGACGATTATCGTAATTCCATAGCGAGAAATACGTCACTCGTGCTGAGTTTGACGACCTCAAGGCACGCCATGATGAACTTTTCGAACAAGTACAGCGTTTACAGGCAGCAACACAAGTAACGCCCTACTACCAAATGGGTTTTCCCTCGGGACTTCAAGGGACGACAACCGGAGAGGCTGTGCCGCCATTGAACCCACATGGATTTCAACCCATGATTTCTTCATCACCACCTTTCAATCTGAGCACTCAATCTCAGGGCCCCCAACGCTTCATCAAACCTGAGGATACCCAGGCGCGATCCCGCCACCATCAAAACGCGACAGCTACGTCACCTGCTCTAACCGGATCCCCTTCCTCTATACGCCCGTCTCTAAGTGATGCTAAGTCTCCGACATCAGCGGTTGTGAAAGCCTCGCCATATTCACTAGCTTCAATCACCTCGCCCTTCAACTCGCAATCGCAGCCAAAAAACTGCCACGCGCAGACGCTCGTGCTGGGGCAGCGTCTGCGCCCCGGATCTCAGGATCTCGACAACCCAGCGGGTCGTTCTTCCGAGATGATTCAACGATGCCTCACTCAATGTCAGTCACAGGGACATCGCCGGAGATCTATCTCGATAATCCCGCATCTGGCCAAGTTCAAACGAGTTCGGCGACTCAGATGCAACCGCCATCTCGAAGTTTCATGGAGCCACCACTTCAAGCGAGCGCCTTATCACGCGACGACGACAGGAATGTACTACCTCATTTCGTTCACGACCGCTGATCCCGTCTCTCCGAATCTACATCTGACCAAGGGTCAGATGGCCTGGCATACATCGACATCGGCATGATTGTATCCGATCCAGCACTTCTTTTTTCCCCTAATGTCTAATATCAGTAGCATTTTTCGTTCCTTTGTATATAATTTTACCGGAATCTTACCTATAAATGATGTGAGCTACCTTTTTTCTAATTTCCATTATGGTGCACTCAAGAATCGCCTTTTCAGCTTAATCTAATATTCTAACATAATGGCAGCCTATCCATCTTGCTCTGAGGTGGAGGTTTCAAATTATCCTTCTACCGCTCGTTTGAACCCGCAATCAGTTGCTGACACGAATTTGGGTCTTCCGTCTCCATGGTCCTCGTTTTTATACAACATTTCTTAACATAGGGTTACGAGGTGCCTTTTCGTTCCCTTGTGGGCTTTCAATAATGTTTTTCGCCCATTTCTTCTATGATCCATTCTGCACGTTACTTCCTTGTAAGTCTGTAGGTGAAGAACCCGGCGACAAGTATAAATAAGTCCGTGTCTTTATCTGCCACTCTTTCCCATACACACCATGTTACCACTTCTCTGGTGGGACCTCGAATACAAGGTTATGGATAATTTGTTTTGATCCATTTATAAACTCTTAAGTATTTTGATTATCGTGTTCCAGTGTGGTGAGATAGTTCATAAACACCGTTAGCGACTTATCCACTGTAAAGCCCTGGACAGCCGAGCAATCATTTCACCTGAGTACTTATTTCCCATGTCACACTGCAGCCAGTGCTAGTGGTTTGATAGGCTATTTCAAAGGAAATGGTTTTCTGTATAAAGCTATCAGTGTCCAGGTCACATTACGGAAATACATAGACTTGAGTGCTTGAGCTACTGGATGCATTTCACTGATTTCTGGGTAGTAAGATTTGTGACAATGAAAGGTTAGGTTTTCAGATGTCAAAGCGCTCAAAGGTTCGACGTTCAAGGCTCGTAGTAATACGGTCCACCTCTGATCACCAGATCACCTTCCACAATTCCTCGATCCTTGTTGTTCTCCGAATGCTGGCTGCCGTCCCCTGATTCCGTCAGTCTTTTCTGAATGCAACTGATAAGGCGCTCCATAACCCAACAGCAATCATCCACCGCCTTCATCCATTCTGCCCGTCCTGCCCCGCCCAAACCTAAAGGTCCGATTTGGTTCACCAGTCTTGCACCCCACCCATGGAGGGCCGCGACAACGCTAAGCATACCATTTGCCCCCGGCTTCTGAAGGGATGTCCAGTCTTCGATGAATGGCACCCTTCTTAATAATTTGCCGTCTGCACCCATCCCCCGCCAGCCTGGTTGTAAAGTCTGCCACCAGGTCCACCATCCCCTAGCACACTCATCAACGTCGTGAACGACCACGGTTCTGTACCGACCATTCATAATCCAGTTCGTCACTTCTTGCGGCCTATTATTCAAAGCTAGTCTTCCCGGTGTTGTGCGGCCGTAAAGTGTCTCAAGCTCGATCAACAAGGTAACTAACATTTGAAAAGATGGCCTGAGGTCTCTTTTAGTAACTTGTTCGAGTCCTTGGAGTAGATTTTGAGATGTCGCCGGAATGATAGCGAGTAGAGAAGCGTAGTTTCTCTTCTCCGTGTAAGGGCTTTTTCTGAGCATTAGAGTTTTTGACGAGGTTGCCATTCCCAGTTCACGTGTCGGCGGTGTGGTTTTCAAATTATCGACCAATCCTCCTCCTTGTTCGACCGTATTAGCTAAGGGTACCTGGTTATCTTGGTGGCGCAAAACATGCTGCGTATCCGGACGCATGTAATACGCTTCGGAGGATAACGATGACAAAGGTCGAGACGGTGGAAGGCGCTCCTGAAAATTCAGAGTTCCATAGTGTGTTCCCATCACTTTCATTTGCAGGCGTGGCGGAGTCCGATTTATGCTCCTGCTCCGAATTTGTTGCATAGGATGGAGAAATTTGAGGATTCATGGTTCTTGCCGATGTGTCGTTTTTTGTTTTTTTAAACAGCCTGACGTCACTGATAGAATCTGAATTTTTGCGCTTGGTTAAGTTGTTCACGGCAATATTTTGAGCTTCCCCATCTTGTATCCATTTTTCTGGGAAAGCGGATCAGCGATTAATTGCATGTAATAAATATCAAGCACCTCACCGATCAATTGACCCCCGCTTCTGGTCATCCATTCCTCAGCTGCTCGGCGAAATATAAAAGTTTGCAATCGTGGAACAATCATCAGAGGACTCGACTGGTTGGCCAATGTGGTCCGTTGAAATACTGGATGGATATTGAGAGTTCCCGGGGTCAGTTGTGCAAACAAGTAGAACGTACTCCACCATTCCTAGTCCGTTGATTACAGCCCCACCCGCCCACGCCCTGGCACTCAGGCCTGTCGGTGCCTGTAATGCTGAGATCACCGGCTGAAGTACAGATACAGCAGTGACGAGTGCAGCAGAGCTTCTGCGATAGATCCCATAGTTAGCCTAGGTCTGATTTTTGAAGAATTTGCTTACCCTTGACCGATAGTTTGATAATCCTCATGGTAGAGTTTCTTTATCTTTCCTTTATACCCAAACACAGCATCTTTATATACCTTCGCATTGGATTCTTTTACCTTTGTCTGCTCCGATGCTAATAGTGATTTAAAAGTTTTGGCAGTAATTTTGTCACAAAACGATGCAGGGATAAAGTAGTGATCCTCGTCATCGAGTAACTGCCTACTAGGAGTAACGCCAGAGTCCTCAGTCCATCGTTGTACGATAGTGGGTTGGATCAATTCTTCGTAGCGGGTTTTAACAAAGTAGTCATATGGGGTTAACAGTTGAGGTACTTCAGGATGAATACCAGAGGAAATATTCTTCAGGATCTGGAATAACAGGCAAGATGGGTCATCCATGGCTCGTACAGAGTAGAGAAATGAATGGAGGCACAATCCAGACGGTATACTTTATACAGGCTCGTTGGATTCGCAGTGTCATTCAAGGTATCCGTAAGAAGTTCGGCAGCCTACGGACCTTCTTTAAGCACGACCTGTGCACTGTAAACTTCTTTCAATGTTTTACCGCCATTGCATCACTATTTTGCCGAAATCGTGAAGTATCAATATGCTGATATGGTTACCGGTTCGAAAGATATACGACAAGCTCGAGACTCGAATCCATATTGGCAGAAATCGGAGGTTGATGAATGAATTGATAAGCAGTGACGTCAATTGACAAGTTGACTCAGTCCTTGTAAATTCCGAGCTGCATTAAAGGAAATTGGTCTAGTACTTCGTAGTCTGAGGTATTCTAGAATTTTAAAATGGATGTTGGTGAATATTGATATCGAAGCACAAATATTTGCCTACATTGGATTGAAACGAAACCTAGATGAGGAGTAAGAGCCATGCCAAAAGATCCTACATCTGTTTTTCGTACGTTTCACAGTAATAAAGTAAATCAATGCGTCCCAGACTTCGTGGTTGGCGGAGAGGATATTATTATTTCGGCCGGGACGGGGTTTGCGCTGTGAAATTTTTTTTCTGAACATCTTAGAAGGCAACACGCGCAAAGGCGCGGATCATTTGGAGATTTCTGCGAGGAGTAGCTGGGACAGTGTGGTCATCGTGGTGGCAGTTTGGATGTCGCGACATCACAAATAACACGAAGCAGACAAAACACGTGAGCGTGACATCACGTTCTACCTCAGAATATCAAAAGTTAGCATCATGACGAAAGCTCAGGATGAACATCGAATGCTGTACAGCAAGCTGCGTATCAACGGGATGTAGAAGGCAGAGAAGACAGATGTTAATTCAACGAAAGACGCGTCATAGTATCATACATCGACGGACATTCTCACTTGGAAACTTCCAAGAGACGCTTTTCGGCCTCCTTAAAGTTGATAACGTTCCAAATTGCATTGAGGTACTGGACAATGAGAAAGATTTAGACCTTAAATGTGGAAGAGGGTGTTAAAAACTCACGTCGGGCTTGACATTCTTGTATTGGAGGTAGAAAGCCTGAACATTATTCCCGATAAGAATTGAATTCTTACTAAAAGCGAGTCTCTTACGTGTTCCCAGATATCGACACCAATGATAGGCGTGTGAGTAATCAAAGGATCTTGATTAGCAGTCGTTACGATTTCAAGCTTCTTACTAGCGGTGTTGTAACCCTGTGTTGGGGTAAGGGATAAACTATTAACTTACAAGCGGCTGAAGCTCACCAGCCAGCCCCATCCACTGCCTTGAATGGCAGCAGTGTTAGCATTGAAAGTTTTCTTGAAGGCTTCAACCGATCCAAAGTCGCGCTCGATTGCGGACTTCAGAGGGCCATTTTCAAGTTTGCCTCCCTCCGCATCTGTAGGGGCAAGGTTTTTCCAGAAAAGAGAATGGTTAATGTGACCTATTCATTTCACGGAATAAGCGCCGATTACAAAGAATATAATAGAAATGTACGGACCACCGCCATTGAATTTGAGCGCAGCCTGAAGAGCAATTTTCTCCTTCGTAGACTCAGCTTTCGCATAGGATTCCTCTGCCGCGTTCAGCCCATTGACGTATGCTTGATGATGTTTAGTGTGATGCAGCTTCATGATTTCTGACGAAATATGAGGCTCCAAGGCCTATTTGACTGTGAGAATCCCAGTATTCGGAATTGGGGTATAGCTCACATTGTAAGCATATGGCAGATCTGGCAGTGTGTGCAGAGCAGCCGCACGAGCAGCATAAGAGCGAGAAATCGTGGGGCGCACAACGGTACGGGCAAGAGACAACATGGTGGTAGTAATTGGAGACGCGAGCCTCTCGGGTCCAAGTCCGCTCTTGGGCAATTTGTATTTGTCATCGGATGTCTATATCAAGTTTTCGATTGAAAAGTGTGGATCTCATTGGACTTTTGCGATATCTTTGCTGAGTGGCCTTGGGCTTATTTAGACTGCTTCTCCGTCTGCACCGGATTGATCGTGGATCCGAGTGTTGTTAGCTATGCAAGGATATTGTGTCTTCTTACTCCGCAGGCTAACCTCTCCAGGAATATTCGTAACACCGTACATGGCGGGGAGCTCTATGGCAACTTTTAGATGAAAGCTACTCCACTACTTTGAGAAGATGTTTAAAACTGAGTGCTTCGCAGATGTCCTTCAACGACCATCACGCATCGAACTCTGAACAGAATCCTGAACATGAAGCGCATGGTACAGACTGTAGACCTGGGGCCTCACTCTCCAGAAACGCCCAAGTCACGTCGGCATGGCGCTCCGGCTGGTTAGTGCAAATGATTCCAGGCTTAATTACAGTGCCCACGATTACTCGTGGTATACAGGCCCCTGGCCCTGGAAAGATTTCAGTGACCTTCAGCCTGAGCGGCAGCCTGCTGTTATTGCTGAATCTCCTGGGCTTGTTTCGCCTGGTGAATGGCGGAAGTATCCACAATCGTTGGTGAATATTAGATATCTTTCTTCTGCATGGAATTTCACTCAGTAACTTCGTTTTTAGTTTCCCAATTGGACACCTTCTCAAGTAAAGCGAAGCAAAATTGAAGAAGCCATTCAATACTCTCCAGAAAACTGTGTCATACGCTTTATCGATATTTCGAACAACTCCGACTTCACTCCCGGCGAAACAATCGTCAGACGGAAGCACGAAGACGACTTGTGGAAACAAATACAAAAGCCACGGCCACAGGGCGTTACGATTAGGGTATTTTTTCTGAATAAGCCCTCTGGCCCCGTCCTTCAGATCCTGGGGACGAAGTAAGTACCTTTATAAGATAACGCAATTCAATCCCTTCTCATGCACATTCTCTGCTGACGCCATGGTAGATACCAAATTGAACCCTTCTTTTTCTTATCCTCGCTGAACTGGATCCCAACACGCTATCAAGAAAGGTTACATGATAGTGACGGCGATCGTACGAGCAGTCCCGAGAAATTTGACCGCTTGCTCAACACTTTTCTATAGATATCACTATTACACTCCCATTTGTTAGCGTTGTGAGCGGCCGTAGGTATTCCCCTCCTGCGCTTAGTAGGCTTAATTCGCTCACCGTCCTGTCTGGAGGCACCCATGACGGCCATCAGGGGGGCATTCTACCGGTCTCGGACAAAGAAGGTAACAATTCTTCACATAAGTTTGTGCGTGTAGCTGATGTTGAATAATTGTTCAGACTTGATTCTTATTCATGAGATGATAGCAGTGCAGATGATTCGCTCATCAAAGGAGAACACCATAATTTCTTTTCACCCGAACGACAGCAGGTCCACTGCAGCGCTGCATCTGAGGTCTCGTATCATGGACGCTGGGTTATCCGTCTATTGGGTGAATGTGCTCAAAGGGACGCGAGATCCAACGCTTATTCTTCTCATCTACATGTGGTACGCAATGTATGCCTGGGATCAAGCGTTGGAGCAGCTATACATCTACATCTCCCGGCTTGTACGTGCATTTTATGAACTTGCTGGACCTATTAAGCTGCTTTTTTAACATAGGAGAGACGCACAACCGGAAGTTACGACACCGAGCCCTCACAGACGCTGCATAATATCCACTCTCACCTCCTCAGTTATGCTACCATGCTTCGAGATTTCAAAAAGTCTGTTCAATTTATTCTCGAGACACCGGACACAACGAAAAATTGTGATGAAGAGGAGGGGCACACGATGCACAGGGAGTGCAATAACCTGATCTCGGAGATTGATAGGTTAGATCTAGATAGAGCTACACACACAGAACGGCTCAAGAATCTCATCAACCTTGTCCGTTTCGGTATCCTTGACCTTTTTATTCGTACTGACGGTCAATTTCAGCTGTTCAGCAGTATCAATATCCGCGATAGCGAACAGATGCGGAGGTTGACTCAAGTTACCGTTCGGGATAGGTTCGGGCCTTAACATCGTCTGAAAGGGATACTATGCTAACTTGCAGCGTGGCCCTTTCATAAGCCGAGCCATGAAACAGGTATCGATCTTGACCATGATATTTCTCCCTGCTTCATTCATAGCTGTAGGTCCTTCCAGTCCACGCACTCTCCACCAACACGACACTCACACGTGTTGTAGACTGTGTTTGGGATGAATATCACTGCCCTCTCATCGGATCCTGACATCAAAGGAACACTGGAACATTATATAGAAACAGCTGTTCCCCTGACACTCTTGACGATTTGGTTCATCGTCGCTTCTCAGGCAGATGCGCCAGGTACTAAGCTTGGCTCGCAAGGCTGGCAGAAACTCGCCTGGCCTTATACAATGCTCAGGAAATGGATGTGGCCCGAAGTTATTGACCTACCAAACGTTGACGAGGAGGCGAATCACAATGCTTGAGACTATTCAGTAATGGTGTCTACATTAAATTATAGTTATTGGTGGGGCGTAGTCAATTCTATACACTTTCACCTGACTCTCGTCCCTATCATCCCCTACTTTTGTTTTAAAGCTTCAAATGATACAGTGTAAAATCAGCCGTGAGCGTCGAGAATTCGCATGAGCCTCAGGCACTTAAGAACGGAAGATTACATTTCAAGATCACCAAGAATGCAGATAATACAAGTAATATTAATGCGTCAGTAGAAGGTAAGCAGATGTGTGGGTGTCGTTGGAGAGTAAATCTTCTACTCATTTAGATGAAAGATGGAATGAGTTGAATGACAATACGCTCATTGGTCGCGGCGAACGTGCACGTTCAAAGGATGACCACGAAGACCGAGATGACCCGCTGCTTCGACGAGACTTTGATGGTTCCAAATGGTGCACATACTGCCGAGAATATGTCTGACCAAATGACTTTAACCCCCATTCGTAGGCCAGGATACACATGGGTAAACCGTCTGTGTTAGGCAGCGACTCGTATTTCCCAAACTGTTTGACACGTCCGGAACTGTGAGTTAGCCAGGATTCTTGGGTGTAACGAAGGAAGAAGTGTTGGATATGGGGGTTTTCTCTTGCGATGCGCAAAGCAGTATGGCTCATATCATCGTCACTGGATTTGAAAACCTTTGTCAAAGAGAATGAACGAAGTTGTGGTGATCGGCGGAGGGCTGCAGAGAAATCTTTCTGTTGGAAAACACCGTCATTACGCAGTGTGATCCTCGAAACAGAGAAAAAACGAACCAGATGAAAAGAAGGCCGAGTAAAACAGAAAACTTCAAGATGAAGGAGGGAAGGGCAACATTCAAGCACTGATCGGAAGACGTTACTGTCGTCATGGATAGTACTGCGATTTGCAAACGATAGATCAATCCAGATAGTCAACGAGAGCAACGTTGGAATGGTCCTGAGAAGGGCGTGTGTGGGCGGGAATGCAGATGAGCAGTGATGGAGTGTTGTGATGCTCAAATGCTGAATGTTGCCGAGGTTGGACAAGGTTTTAAGATATTTAGATGGCCCAGAGAAGGACTTCATATTCGGAAGTGCAGAGTGGGTTAAGGACAGGCTAGCTGGAAACCCGTCACTCCCTCCTGGCTGAAGAATTGCAACATCTTCCAAGCGAGGGTGGGCAAGAAGGAACTGGTTCAACGACGAAACGGACTGGCCTTTCCCATCGTTATCAGAGGGGTACTGAAGCCGCATATCTCCCAGTGTAAGCTTTCGCAACCGGGGCCACCGGCCAGCAGTTACGTGACGAGTGTCAAAGATACGAGGAGAAGGCGCAGAACCACCGATGGTCAGCTGCTGGAGGTTCGGGCAGTTCTCAAGAAGCATCTGCCAGAGTCTGCGAGGCAGTTTCTCGGTAGTAGGGTGCCCATCTATGCCACACGTAACTCAGTGGTTGCTACCAGGTGGAGCTAAGGTGATGCAGACCTGATAGCCAGTCGAGAGAGTCCGATTTCACAGTGAGCGTGAAGCTAACAAGGTCGCGGAAGTCAAAAAGCTACGCATCATGTTAGGAAACTTGAGAGACGGAAAGTATAAAGCCTAGGGACGTACAGAGTCGGCGTTTCGGATAGGGAGATAACCGACACTGGTGCCAACGGACTTCAGAAGTGGGCAGCTTGGGATGCGAGAAGTGTAAACCAAAGTTATTCAGAGTTACAGAAGAAAGACATACAATTGGCGAAGAGCAAGCCATAACTTGTCACTGGGCATCTCTAACCCATCCCAATAGAAATAGCGCAAGCGTGATATACGGCTTGCCATTGTTGCAACAAGTCTTGCTATGGAGTTCTCATCCAAGTAATCACCTGAAGCTGTCCGTTCTACGTTATTTGGACGGACCGTTAGCGCTCGGATGCAATATGTAATCTTTGGAGATCCCGCAAAAGCCTCCAGAGCAATTTTACAATGACGGTTGGTTGTGAGTTCAACGGTGGCGTACAATCTTGGTATGAGCACAATCCGGGCCCTTTGACACTGTGAGGACATGTGTGAAGTGAATTGCAGATTCCTTTTGTTCACTCACAGTCAAGCTGATGCTCAAAACATCTCTTAAGGATGAACTATGATATCCCACTCTTTTGATCACTTCTGTCGGAATGGCGTATCTGGGTGTCGCAGGATGGCCACGCGATGTTTGACTTGCAAGGGAGAAGAATTGTCTGATACGGGGGATAGGTGACTGGGGACGAGGTATTGCTCGCGTTCGTAGTACAGGTCCTTCAACAGAGGCCATGAATGCGATCAGAGTGTCGTCGAGATTGATGGCGAACGCTTTTAAGGATAGCTGGGTGGGTAAGCTGCCGTAAGGCAGGGCAGGGAAGCACTCACTCGCCTTCAAAACCTTGATATTAATATGACGAATACGATGTCTGTGATGGAATTATTTGATCCATACGCCTTGAAGTGCTCCAAAACCTCAGTCGTGTTCCTGGCTCCCAATGACAACATGCATAGCCGCATTTCATGAGCACCGTCCGCAGGTTTTCCCTCAAAGCAGCCCACGCTGTGAACAACATCCGATCTGCACGTGTGATTAGAAGGTGCCGAAGAAAGATGAACTCGACAGGGCCCCTACAAGTGTGTAATTCTAACGCATGCGGCGGCATGCCCGCACGATCTTATCGCGCCGACACACGCCACAATTAGTCGGCCTACAAAGTCAAATGACCTGAACCTGTCTGGATGTATCAGACGTTGACATCTCGACAACTAGATATAGGCTCGTTGCATCGATCCGTCTCGGATTCTATCAGGCTTCCACCTGGCTATTGGCAGAGTGAATGCAACGTGTTGTACAACGTAAATACATGCTAACCATTAGCCCCTGACACACATGCATAAATGTGTACAGTATGTGTACTGTCGAATGAGGGTACACTTACTGGTTAGTAAATTCCAACTTACATCGTCCAAGAAATGCCAACGGTCAAGCATTATCATAAGGATCCATGTATGAGTATATTATCTTGGAAACCAGCAACAGGGAATGTATGGGATGGGTATCTATGGGTATCTAAGATAAAAATTTCGATACATCAGATAGATTGAAGAAATGAACACTATTGATGCCAACCAAAGATGGAAGCTTGGAGTGGAAACAGAGAAATTCATTCAAGTGAATTCTAAAAGAGAAGGGTGTATGGTGGAACTAGAAAGGTTGAGTGAATTGGTGGGCTGACATACTACAGGAAACCTCCTATTCAATCAACGGTCAATGGACATGGGAGTATCGACAGAGATGCCTGAACGTGCGGTTGTCACAGAATCGCTTCGGCTGAGGTTACTGTGTCTCCGATGGGTTCCAGGTGAGTGGTCTGATCTCGTGGCAACCATAGAGTTGCTTCGGCTGAGATCGCTGGAACCCTTGGGAAGAAGTCTGTCGCTTTCCCCAGGATGCTGTCCCTTGGACCGTGTGGAAATTACGGATCGGCGTAGGTCATGAACCACCTCTTGCATCCTTGGTAAAGTCGACCTCCGGACTGCATCGATAAATCTTGAACGAGGTGTGAGTTTTTCAGTCCTTGAAGAAGGTTGCGGGGGACCATGAGACAGGAAATTTCTATCCACTGGAGACTTCGTGGTAGTGATGAGCGTAGCAGGAAGGATGTCATGAAATGTTGAAGGGGTTGTTCCCATACGGGCAGAGGGGCGAGGAGGTTCGTCTGACTCTAGGGGCGCTGTCAGAGTAGACTCAAGCGGTCATTGAAACGTCAAGCCATACCGGAGTAAAAAGCGCCGACTCGAGAAGAGCCAGTGATTACGTTTTCCACAGGAGTGAGAACTCCATACTCTTCCCCAGGTGCTCCCTGGTAACGCTTCCCGTCCCGGTCTTGGAAGGTATATACCTTTGTATCTGCATCGTATTCAATGCGCTTCATACCCTCCGGAAGACGGTAAGAGTCCTAGCGTTGAACAAAAGTTGGAATCATCAACTTCAGGCGAGCATCATGACGCAAAGCGACGTACCTCTTCAAATTGGGTCCAGCTAGACATACTAATGGACCAGGGACGTATACGAAATTTACGACGAAAAATAAATGTGAACGTGAACGTGAATCTGGATGAAGGTAGACGAGAAAGAGTAACCTGAATGCGCGCATTGGGGTTGCATGGCCATGGTAGTAGGAGCGATCGGACTTAGCCGTTCCATGGGGTGATTCGAACCGTCCCATATGATTTGATAACTTATGTGAGTCCAGTCCAGTCATAAGCCATCAATTGTCATTCTTATGTTGCTCGTTAACTCTATGTAGGCATTTCGCAGACATTTCGCAGAAATGGTCTCATGGGCAGCCAGTCTGCAACAAGCAACAGGGGTCATAGCCTTTGATTATCTACGCGAGATAAGATGCCATCAGTGATGTCAAAGTTGGAACTCGTGGCAGGAAAGTTGCCGAGTAACAGGAGGTTGGCCTCGTGTAGACCGGGTGGTGGCGCGCGTGTTTGTTGCTTATAACCAACTCGCAGCGACCTTTACGACCTTCACGACCATTCCCTAACCGGACCATGTACATTCGGTAAGCCACAATGCGACACGTACATCCAAGTTTGCCCGTACTAAGGGCTTACTACAGACGCGCTGTTATACCCGCTTCTCCAGAAGAGTCGGACGTGACGCCGACGTCTAATCTCGCGCTACTACCTCTGCTGAGCCTTAGTGTAGTTGTCCTGATCCTCATCTTCTTTGCAGTGCGCATCTTCAGGCGTAGTCTGTATCTTCCAAGTTTTTCGTGGCTTCGCGGGAAAGGCCAAGGCACCAAAGGACGCCTTGGTTTGTCTGGAGTTGAGCTTCTTCCGACCTCCTTCAAGGCTATTCCTACACTCAACCAGAGCCCATACGCTGTTGCGTTTAACCTCGAGGGGAATGCTAGTAAAGACGGAAGTTCGAGCCTATTATCTCGGTCCTCAAGTCTCGACACACTTCCTCAGCTTTCCACGAGCTCTCCAGCTCCACATCTGACCTCTCGCCGACATTCATATTCGCGCCCGCCATTTAGCCTTCCTGGATTCCTCAAGACGAAACACAAGCCCTCCCACAGACGAAGTAGGTCACTTGGCGTTCCGCATCGTAATACTTCCTCATCCATGCCCATATCTGCACCGTCTACTCCATCTCCTAAAACACTGCTTATCGATTTTTCAACGTCAAACTCTTCCACCTCAACGTCCGCTTCATCGGACCTTGGGACCCATAAATTATATTCTGCCTCATCACCGCCGCTCATCCCGGGACTTCCCATTCCGACCGCGAGCCCAGCCAAGGCAAGAACACTGCCAAAAACGAGTGCGAATATTTGGACATTCGATGTCGAGGACGAAGGAGATGATATTGCGGACTCCCACGTCGCCGACCCGCTTCTCGCGGCCTTCAAACACTCGCATCCCCAACCGCAAGCGAAACCTCAGGAGGAGTCAATGCCGCTTATTCAGTACGAGGACTCCTCCCCGCCCCTGCCTCCAATTGCTTCAATGGTCCCGAAACGGCTTGGTACCAATAACCCATTTGCTAGCATAGCAGATTCATTCTCATCTCCGGCAGATCGGCATCTCTCCCCATCTCCACCTGCCCTTTCACCTTCACCTCCCGGAATCGAGTTAGTGCCTATCAAGGTCACAGAAGTCCACCCAACCGATCTTGTCGACTTCGGCGACGATGAATTGGAGCCAAGCACAGGTAGCCAGGCCAGTCCAGTCATAAGAGTCGTCGAAACACCCAAAAGGCTCGAGACAGAGACCGAGGCCTTCGCTGTTTCTATCGCCACTCCTGATCTTGCGACTGAGATGAACGAAATGCATGAGGCAACGGAGATTGGCCCCGCAGCGCCGTCGGAAGAGGTTTCAGACCCTTTCGATGATTCTCATGCTATCAAACTTCCTAACCAGGAATGGACCATCCCTGCCCCCCCTTCCCCAGTGGAGCAAACACATCCACCACTCGTGGAGCAAGTATTGCCCAACGATCCGCTTGACAATGTTTCCGCACCTGGAGATTGACCCAGCGGACACGTGGTTCATCGAGGAGCCCACGGCGGTTTGGGACGCAAGCTGGACTGTGGAGAATGTGAAGGGGGACGTTTTGTTTGAGACTGGGCACAGGAAGGGGAAGGATGAAGAGGATGAAGAGGATGAGCCTGAGTTCAATCTAGATCGTGCAAGGGAGATTGACGTACTTGACGAGTTGCTCGCTGGGCCGAGCGAACCCATCCAAATTCACATCTTCGAGGAAATGGCTGCGGACAGCGTCCCTGAGGACCCAACCCATCACAACGACCAAGGAGACACAGCTCCAGTTATCAGTAACGACATTAACGACATTCATGATGCTCACGACATTTTTATTTCTCATAATAACACCCCGCTGATCATCGCAGCGACGCCGCTCCTTTCGACACCTGCAACACCGAACACATCTCTACCCAACCTACCTTCTCCTACACCCGTCGTCATTACCCTTATTCCCGCTTTCGACGACTACTCTGATCCTGAGTTCCCACCAACCGTCATCTCACCAATTGTTGTCTCGCCAGCACCAGTCAAGGTACATCTACCTCAGGCTCATCCAGCACAGACACCTACACCTCCAGCTTCACCACCCCCACCACTTAATGTCACTGGATCACGGCCGTTGTGGTCGTTAAGAGCCGCAGATGCACCGCCTCTAGGACTCCCTGCGGCGTCAGCGCCTGCTTCCCCAAGTACGCCTGCTCTGAAAGAGGAGGCAAAACTTTCTATGCATGTGGATTCTCCTACCAGTGAACCTGTTTCCCCTGGAAATGGGCTGAACGTGCTTGTAGATGGAAACATAGCTGGAAGCCAAAACACAGTGGCTACTATCGACGGCCCGACCAACAGTGCTTCAAAACACGAGGAGGAGCCTTCTACACGTACGACTACACCAGAGCCAGCAACAATTGCCCTTCCGGGCTCCTTCCCAACATCGCCTTCCCCTCCAGCACCTGTAACACTGCCTATTGAGACGACTGCTCCTTCGTCTCTGAAGTGTGCGTCAACTACCGTTCAGACCAGGACAACATTGCCCCCGCCAAGAAATCGCCTGCGCGCACCACGGTCTGCAATTGATATTGCGCTCGCTATGCAACTTCGCCCTGGGCTCGGCGCTGGTGCAGACCCAGCTTGGATGGTACGCTTCTTAATGGCGACACTTGGGTGGTTCGCTATTCTTGTCAGTGGGGATCTTTGATAGTCCCTACTTGACGTTAAGGCTTTACACATTTATATGGTCCCAGGCTGGCTGGTTCTACCTATGTACTCTGTACATTTCTCTTCTTCCCTTTTTCTATTGTTGACTGTTGCATTGCACCCATATCTCACGACAACATACCCTCTGATCATACCTCATTTACTCCCACTACCCACATTGTTACTCGCAGCACAATACATACATACACTGGAACGGAACACTTCACGCCCTTCATCATTGAACCTTGCATTCATCTGGCCATTTAGTACAGACATGTTATCATATCATGCATCCTCTTGTGTGTTTTCGTTATTTAGTCACTGTATAATGCTGCACCGCTTGTTCACCCAGAATGCACTTTGAGGCAAGAAATATAATTAGTGAATACATTTGTTGTTACAAGTCAAGGATACAGATGATGATATATTGCGTGAATGGGAGGCGTAAGGGTAAGTAAGTAATTATAAGCTTGTCAACAGTCAAGTAGAACAGGAACTAGAAGGATCATGACGTTTGTGTTGCCAATTGGGGACATATCCACGCACAGGAGCAGCATATCTACATTGTTAGTGGACATTTTAAACTGAGAGAAACGACATCTGTGTAGGAATGCGAGGCGTCGAGTTTTCTAGAGGTTGATTGAGTGATAATGTCAATAAAAAATACCTTGTGTCAGGAATTATCATTATCTGGTTCAAGGACGCCACCAGCGGAGATTGATTTTTTCGACCTCATCCATTTTCTACCATGAACGACCAGCAGCAAACTAGTAGCCATTTGTTATACGCCCCGGAATCCAGATAGACCTCTGAAGGCTCAAGATGTAGCGAAGAAGGCTCAAGTTGATCATTGGCAATGCAAGAACGTTGTCCGAGGGCCTCACACGAGCTGGGATATCGGTATAATTTGTCGATGGATCGTTAGCGGAAGCCGACAATTTCAAAGGCGACAATTGTCGCCAATTCAAATTAACTACTTACAATCCATACGTTCCGTGCAACATAGGCGCCCAGCGCCTGGGCACGTAGATTCTGAAAAAAAAAAAAAAAAAAAAAAAAAAAAACTACTTACAAGCAACCTGCCAGCAACCCGTTCATCAAGTCTGTGGAGTTGAGGCAGTTCTTACTCGGCGCTCAACTCGTTATATACCTAAATGGTGGTGACAAGATCGACCCTGCACACGCAATATGGAAGCTCCAAACCTGATCCGAGTTGGCGTTCGTCGCTAGTAACTTACTATAAGTAAAGTGTTCAACCATGACAAGACCCCTTCATTCTGTTCCTCGCCATGCTCTGGCCCATTGCTGTCGTTCTTGCGGTTGCGCAGCTCAGCGCGGCGACACCTCTCTCCAAGCGCTGGAACGATGTCGCTGTGAAGCACTCTTGGGCTGATTTGCCTCGTGGATGGGAGTACCACTCATCTGCACCGGCGGACCACGAGTTCGACATGCGCATTGCGTTGAAACAGGCCAAAATTGACGCACTCATTGCCAACCTCTGGGAGACTAGCGACCCTACTCACCCGAGGTATGTTGATCTCGTCTTGATATACTAGCTAATCTAACAGACTGCTAGGTATGGCCAACACTTGACTCCTGCCGAGGCGGAGGCCCTTGTTGCTCCTCACTCCGACTCCAGGGAAGCTGTCAATGCCTGGCTCGACTTCCACGGTGTTGACCCGGAGAACGTCGCCTACAGTAGCGGTGGTGGTGAATGGGTTACTATCCGCGTATCCGTTGCCCAGGCCGAGCGTATGCTCGATACCAAGTACAGCGTCTACAGCCACCCATCTTCCTCCGATCGCGTCGTCCGAACTTTGAGCTACTCCCTCCCCCGTGAACTCCATAGTCACATCGATCTTGTTACCCCCACCACGTACTTTGGAACCACCCGCAGCATGCGTGCAACAAGTTTCCTGGAACCCATTACGCAAGCCAATAAGTTTAATACCGCCGCCGCCTCGAACTGCTCAACTTCGATCACTCCCGCCTGCTTGAGGGATTTGTACCACACTGCTGGCTACAAGCCCACCCAGGCTCACGTCAACAAGCTCGGTGTTGCTGGGTTCCTTGATGAGTTTGCCAACTATGCTGACCTGCAGGTAACATTACAATAGGACTGGCTCATTGGTTCAAGAACTGATGCTTAGGCTTCTTTGACAGACTTTCTTCAAACAACTCCGCCCTGATGCTGTTGGTTCCAACTTCACTACTGTTCAAATCAATGGGGGCGGTGCTGATCAAAACAAGCCTGGTGTTGAGGTATGCATGCATCACAGTCAGTCTTTTTTTTTTCATCTGCTGAATTCACTGTGTTAGGCCAACCTTGACATCCAATACACGACTGGTATCTCCTTCCCGACACCTAATATTTACTACAGGTGAGTTGACTTGACAAAAATTCTCTTCGGGTTTCTCATGGTTTTCTAGCACTGGTGGCTCCCCTCCTTTCAAGCCCGATTCCTTCACCCCAACCAACACCAATGAACCCTACCTCGACTGGCTGAATGCCATTTTCAAATCGGAGACCAAGCCCCAGACTATCTCTACATCTTACGGAGATAACGAACAGACAGTAAGCCTCCAGCTAGTTGTAAGCCAATGCCTGTTTCTGATATACTACCCAAGGTACCTCAAGATTACGCCGTAAAAGTCTGCAACATGTTTGCGCAGCTTGGGTCCATTGGCACTACCGTATTCTTTTCCAGTGGTGATGAGGGGTGCGTTGACTATTCATGTGTACCAGGCTTAGCCATAGCGACTCATCCGAACGGTACAGCGTTGGAGGTGGTGACTGCCTCACCAACGATGGGTCCAATAAGAAGATCTTCCAGCCATCTTTCCCTGCATCGTAAGCCCCTCGAAATCCACGTTATCCAGACATCCACAGTGCTGATGCTCTGCATTTATGTAGCTGCCCCTACGTAACAGCCGTCGGCGGCACGGTTCGAGTTGCTCCCGAAGTCGCAGTATCCTTCTCCGGAGGCGGATTCTCTCGTTACTTTAACCAACCCTCGTACCAGAATTCTCAAGTATCCAAGTTCCTTTCTGGTCTGGGAAATAAAAATGCAGGCCTCTTCAAGTACGTCACATTCCTGTCTCGTCTCTCTGGCGAGGAGGGTGAATAACTAATCCTACGTGTATAGCAAAACTGGACGTGCCTACCCTGATCTGGCTGCTCAAGGCCAAGCATTCCAGGTTGTCATCAACGGGACCATCCACCCCGTCAGTGGTACCAGCGCCAGTGCTCCCGTGCGTATTCACCTCTCCTTTCGAATGAAGGACATGCTGGGGGGTCTGACGTATACCATGACAGACCGTGGCTGCTATCTTCTCCCTCCTGAACGATTACCGTCTCGCCAACGGCAAACAGTCACTGGGATTTGTGAATCCCCTCATCTATTCTAAGGGTGCTTCCGGCTTCAACGATATCGTATCTGGCTCTAACCCTGGGTGTGATACCCCCGGTGCGTATCTCAGATTCGCCACCTTTCACTTGTTACTGACAATGTGATTTGTGAACAGGCTTTAGTGCTGGAGCTGGTTGGGACCCCGTACGTTTTTCTCTACTCTCTTTCCATATGTCACATTCTAACTTGGATTTTGTCAGGTCACTGGCCTGGGCACCCCCGATTTCGCCAAATTGAAAGACCTACTATAAATAATGAGGTAGTTGGAGCACACCTCATAAACCTCGGACATCCTTGTATGATTAACAACATTCCTTTTGTTTCTCCGCTCTTTCTGCTATTCGTACTCGTCGCTCCTTGCTTTTTTGTTCGCTACTTTAGTCGGTAAGTACTATACTTAGTTTGCGTCGAATTCGCGCCTCGCAATTGCATAGTGCTGTAATAAATACTTCTTTCCACGACCCATCGTACACTGAGGAACTAAATATTGTGGATGCTTGCTCAGGGCCAATTAAATATTGGCTTGACTGAGTGTAATATCTGTTTCCATCTGGCAACCGTTTCGTTGACCCAAACAGTGAACGCGACTTGAGATTTCTTTCGAACAATATGTATGACCCATATTGTCAAGGGTCGTAGAGGACAATACAACCCGAAAAAGCTTTCCATTGATGGCGAAACTGCGAAACTGTTTACATTATAAGCCTTGAAATAACCCCACCGAACGCCACCAAAAGTAATACCCATTCTATTCTTCGCGATACAACGCCACGCAAGACAGCAAGTCTCGTTATTCGAAAGTCATGCTAAAAGGGTGCCTTTGTTGTACATGGAATCGTTGATAGTAATGGGTGAGTGCGGTATGTCGCGTTTCGTATTTGACAGATCCATGGCCCCCATGATAATATCGAATCATGTCTGCATTGTTAATGGATATTGCCATTAACTAAATGTTGATGAGCGACTGATTCAATACACATTCCAGATTCATGAATTGAGTACGAATGCAGTGGCTCCAGCCCGAGGTACTCTAGAGTGCTTAGGCCCGCTTCTATACGGGCGTAGATCCGTTACAAAATAGGACTAGACTTATATGTTTACAGTACACGGAGAGGTTGTGTGGGAAGTGTGGCGTATCAAACGGTTGTGATCAAGAGTGGTTATAAATAACCAGCCCACCTCTCCCGACGACGATACAAGGAGAAATTCTACAAGGAGAAAGTCGTACAATACATGCTTGAATCTTACAAGGCCTTTTGATTTCAATCTTAAGTGGCTCCGATGTCATTCCATAAAGACTTAGGACTGAAGGTCAGCATAAGTAGATGTCCCGAGGGATCGACAATATCACCCTTGGTCAGTTCATCAAACAGCATTTATTCTTTGCTCAGACCGAGGTTTCCACGAAGCATAGGAACAAGCAGCTTCCGCGACTTGAACTTTGCTGTGAATCGATCTCCAAAGGTCAACCCCCACAACACACCAAAGTATGCTGCCCCACCATGCTATAAACGAAGATAGGTAAGAAAAGTATCACTGTGCACATCCAACACCATAAAGGATACATACCTTTCCGTTGGTCAGAACGATCACTTCCGGCACGCCCTTGTACTCTTCCCTGGCCGGTTGCCCATTAAGAAGTGACAGTGTGTTTTTTGCGACGATGGTAGCATGGCCCTCGTACTTTGCTATCTGACGCTGTTCAGCAAGGTCCGCAATATCCCCACACGCAAAGATGCGTGGGTGGTCAACTAGCTGAAAAGTGCGAGCTATCCGAGCATGTCCAGCAGGCGTTAGTGTTTTGGCTCCGAGAGCATCGGTGAGAAGTCGAGTGTTTGGATGAGGTCCGCGGCAAGGGACCTGCGTGGTCGTCGGCCATTTAGTTTGCAAATTGTTATCAGTTACCTGATATGGTGAACTCACGATGAGGTCGGGAGTGAGAGTGATGCCATTTCGGGTGACGACTCTGCTGCTTGTCAAGGCGGACTCAGGTACGACATCGCCCAGTATAAGGGTTACTCCACGGGCGAGCAAACGTTGCTGTATATCGTCGCGAAATTTGTCCGGATAAGCCTTCTTGAGGAGGCGCTCATTGCTGTGAACAATTGTGACTTTTTTGTTCTGGACAGAGCGATTAGCTGGGTTGTGACCGTGGCTGGGCACAAGTCGACCTACAGGATCAAGGTCTTTGATTTCGCCCGCAAACTCTACACACAGTTGTCAGTTTGCCTTGGATACCATACAGAAAATGAACGTACCGATCCCAACTGCACCACCCCCTACGATCAAGATGTCGTGTGCCTGTCTGAACTTTGCTTGCCACTGAGCAAACCAGAGCTTTGTTTCCTCCTTCGTCGTTGGAACTGCAATTGGACCCTCCCAGCGGCTTCCCGGCGCGAGAACCAGAACATCCCAGTGAATAACCTTGCCATCTGCCAGTGTTACGCTTCCACCCGTTCCACCATGACTTGCGATTGCCTTGACCTCCGCTACCATTATTATGCCATTGCCATTTACCAAAAGCTGATCATATGGCATCACGACCTGTTCATCGAAGCGGCCAGCTGGAGTGACAGCTGCACGAATACAGCCTATGAGATGGGTGAAGTGTGGCCGAGAGGTAATGAGTATGAGTTTGTGCTTGAAAGGGTCCAGAACGGCAGAGAGTTGACGAGCAGTCGGCGCACCAGCACCTCCTCCTCCAACAACGACGACGGTCTTCAGGTGCGTAGGCATTCAGGGCAGGTGAGTAGTATAGGATAACAGGACTGTCGGTAAATGCCCATGTAGAAACGTTTTGGCTGAACTCATCAGGAGTTGATCTTTTTAAAAGTGGGTGTCATTCGGAGTGACAAATCCGGGAGCCATGCTGCATGGCGCTGGCAATGCACGGCCTGATACGGAGCAGGAGCCTGTCCTAGGTAAAACCCAATCCCTGCTCTAGCAAGTAAGTACAGGTAACCTTCAGAAAGCTTGCATAAGACATGAGAATGACTGCACTCGAAGGAGCTGCGAAACGTTATAGACAAGGGACTGTTTCATTCTAATGAAACATCTGGGGGGGAAAGCGCATTGATTAGCGCTGGAATCAGGACGGACATTGGAAAGATCTCGAAGAAACTTCAAACTCTCGTAAGACCCATCATTTGATTGGTTACAACTAGGCATGTGGAAATAGTACCTACTGTTTGGGGATCACGCATAAATAAGGGGATAAATCGATTAACATCCGACTATCATATGTTTGTACAAATAAGGTCTGTTTTCGAGTAAGAAAAGAGTCGGTGATCAAAACATATTTAGTGTACACAAAAAAATAGAAGGCAAGAAACTGAGCAACCTGTGCTCGTACTCAAAATGAATCTTCAACCCCAGAACTCAGTGCGCATCAACGTCCATTGCACTCGGACCTGCACCGCCTGAAAAGTCAATCGGTGCAACACGGCTTTTCCTCCTTGCGTACTCGCTCTGTCTCACCCGCTTCTTCGCGCTCATCAACACGCCGTCCCTAGTGCCCTTGGTGCTGACAGGCTTCCCACCAAAGCTCGACCGTTGCGCTTTGACACCTAAACTCGAACGCATACGGCTTGCTTTTGCGCCCGGCGTTCCACCTGGAGGCGCTAGTCCAGTTGCACCGGCAGCACGTTGCGAAGCTAGCTTCGCAATGACTTTCGACCTTGAGATCCTCGGCTTCCTTCCATTAATCGACCTCTGTCTTATAGGAGGTACTCCAGCCGTTGTCGTCGTTGCCTCTGCATTGCTCTCGGCCTGGCACTTCTTGTCGTTGGCTGTACCTGACGTTGCCGGGCGCATCTTGGGTGTCGTCGGCATGCCAGAGGGCACTGTCAGAGGCTTGCTGAAAATCGGCCCCCTTCGAGGTGACCAGGGCTCCCCTGGTTTCTTACTATTTGTGATCGCTCCTAGTGCCTCTCCCTCGCTGTTATGTGATTTCGTAGCTTGAGTACCAGCGCCAGCGCCTTCCGTGACGTTCTTCAAGCTCGATTTAGAACCTGACACTGACGATCTGTTCATCTTCGCCAGGGAGCTGGCTGTAGGAGCCAGTAAACGTGAGAATGATGGTTTCGAGGAAAGACGAAAAGTTGAGCTTCCTGAAGCTGAGGCAGCGATTGACGACCTGCTTCCAGAGTCTGGCGGCAGCCTCTTTGATCCCATACTGCCCACGGCCCCGGAAGACGATGATCTGGCCGTAGATGCAAGGGAGGTCCGGGTTCCAAGAGATGACACACTCATTCCGCTTTTGACAGATGCCCCCGTTCCTGTACCAGCGCTCACTCGACTGGCTGTTACGAGGCTGCTTTGGATGGAGGGGGTTGGAGCAAAGGAAGGTAGCCGGGGTCGGGTGGATGTAGATGTAGTAGAGGACATAGTCGCAGTTATGTTGCCTTTATCGGCGCGAGCCTTACCGATGGAAGGCGCCGCAGAAGATGGACGAGCTGGCACTTTCTTTAGAGCAGGAACAGAAGCTGGGGCGGGAATTGGCTTCGACAATTTAGCCGCGACTTTGGGGGTGGCTGGAGCTGCGGCCTTGCCCCCGCCCCATACCTTTTGTACGAGGGACTTTGCAGAAGATAGGAACCCAAATCTTGAGGGCTTCGGGGCGGGTTGAGGTTTCACTAAAGCCATTCTCAGCCAGTCCTTTTAGGAAATGCTACTGAGAACTCACAGATAACACCACCTCGTCCAACACTAACGCGCCCTCTGGCGCCTGCGACCCCGACACTACTTCTTCTCTTTGCCTTGTTCATCTCAAGATTCCTCCTGATAGCTTCCTTCTCTTTCTGCTTTCGTTCCTCTAGTTCGGCCGCTGCTTCCTCCTCCCCTCTTGCCTTTTCAGCCTCAGCATCCTTCGTCTCAGGCATAGTGAAAGACTTGGCGGACTTGGCGCCTTCTTCAACAACACCCTCCTCCGCATCAGACTCCTCATCACCGAACGACCCAGGAATGACTCTGATGGAGCGCCTTCGTTCACCTACCACGCGGGCGGCACTGAGTCGGCCAGTCTCGCCTGCAACCCGTCTTCCAAATCTATCTCTCCCAACAGCCACGCTCGATTTCCTCTTCTTCGCGGTAAGGACTGCCTCCGGTTTTGGTAACAATCCACGCCTCTTCACCAGCGAGTCGATTCCCTCCATCTTGCTAAACTCCGCCGCATGAAGCTCATCGAACTTCTCCTTAAAGAAGTTCGTCTTCGGCGCCTCCTTCGCCTCGCGTGGGCCTAGGATATCAACACCTTGCGCATGGGTACCCGGTTTCAATTTGGAGATAAGGTCCATTCCGACGCTGTTGACTCCCTCCTGCTGGAGTCGTTTGTTCATTTCTTCGAGAACGCTCGTGGCTGCGTTCTTGAACTGTGTGTTGCTAACGTTGTGTTGGGGTAGCGGGGAGCCAAATACAAAAGGATCAATGGCAGCAAGTTGGGCTGTAGTGGTTGACTGTGGGGCGGGTGTAAGGAGGGAAGGTGCACTACGCTTGGGTGCGGGGACGAGAGAACCGGGTGAGGGGCCTTCAAGGTCCATGCTGTCAGTGACAGGATGGTTCGAGAATGAGGGAGTTGAGTCTTTGTTCGATGAAGGCATGAGCTCTTCCAGCGGTAGTGGAGGGTATATCCTCGACTCGACGTTAGGCTGGGGGCTGCCAAATTCCAGCTCGAAGCTGGTCTTGAACGGCTTCAATTGAGGCGTTCGACCGTACGTGCTGTGGTTTGACATGGGATTTGAAATCAAGCGAATTGTGGTGGTAGGCTGGTTACGAGTAGGAGTGGCTGGGGAATTGAGGCCAAGGCTTAGGCGAGCATTGTCGGGTGCTGGCATACCTGGGCGAAGAGAATGGCCTGGAAGAGGCGCTGCGGTAGAATGAGTAGTTTCAATGCCTTGCATGGAAATAGAAGTGAGATCATCGATTTCTGGGGGCATTTCTGTGTCGTGCGACGTCTGTCCAAGAGTGCCAGTCCCAGGTAGAGACGAAAAATAAAGTGCGGATTTGGAGGAAGAAGGCGGGAACGGCGACGAAGAGGTAGGTGGCATATTCCCTCGTTTCAACCCGAACGAAGAAGCAATAGATTTAAGGGACGAGGAGACATTCGATGCTGGACATAGCAATGAGCATCCAAGTCAATGCGAGAGGTTAAAAGGTCTTACATTTTGAGAGGTCTGTTCCAAATTCGCCTGTGCCACTGTTGCTACCAACCCTCCGTAGGGAGTTGAGCGTTCCCTGTGACGAGCCCTCTTCTGCTTCCTCAATCTTATCCATTACGACCTCCCATTGTTCACTTGGCCTCGGCAGCTGAAAGCCCCACCGAGCATTCGCTGATTGAGATGGACCATGCTCGGCGGCTTGCCCCTCCTGCATTGTTAATGCCTCGTCTCCATCGCCTTCATCCTCGTTGAGTTCCTCACTCCTCGCAGCGATACTTAGAGGATCATTTCTAGGAAGTGTCTCTGCATGTTTCCTCAGCTTCTTTATCAGCTCGGTGTTTTTCCCAGAAGCCTTTATGGAGTGAATTTTGCAGAGTTTAACAAGCTGATCGCGTTTGAGAGAATGTAAAGCGGGCGAATTAAACAAGATCTGTGTCGTCGTTGACATTGTTGTATAGTTAAAAGAACGATTGTCGGGTACTGTTCATTGGAAGCCTTCGTCGGCTGTCGTCGTTGTGGTTGAGGCAAAACGTAAAAAGCAGCCATTTGGTTCGTGTTCACATCAACAACAGCACACGTGACCGCGTTCTAAACAATTCAGGTGCTGACGCGGTCACTAAGGCACTCATTAGACTTTGATAAGAGTTGTAAGTAAGTTCTTTCTGCTCATAATAGCTTTGCACTTAACCTCTTCAATCCCAGAAAAAAAAATTATAAAAGCAACAGGCACAAATGGCAAAGGAAAAAATGTTGATTGATCCAAGATTGATCGCTAATTTGGCGCTAATTTTATTTCATCTGCAAAGCAAAACGGACTGATAAGCAAATGCCGACAGCGAGAATAATTCTAAACTGACCTTGGTGGTAATTCCAATTGTTCATTTCTCATATCACCTCGGCTCCTTTCAGTTTCCCGACCGTCTTTGAGGCTGAGTGAGCGTCGCTCACAACGACCCGAAGTGGCGCGAAGGAATGCAAGGAGGGCCTGGACGTATTATTCATCCTCCCTGCATGCAAGCGATGAATGGTAAAACCGGCAAGCTTGGATGTGAACACATATGTGGGCCTGTACCAGCCTAGTAATAAATACATCCTCGTCCCTAGTTCCCCATCAATTGATAAGTTTTTATCAAAAAAGAAAGAAAGAAAAAACCAGTCAGCATTGTCATTGCTTGCGCGAAGATGTAAACATAGCGGATGTCATTAAGCACAAGAGCTTGGACGTGGAGCTGTCCTAGAGCCGACTTCAGAATGATAATACGGTGGAGGAAGATAGTCGTGATCAAGACCGTTCCCTATCTCGCTCCTTCTCGATCCATCGCCGACATGAGCTTGGGAAGCTCTTTCTCGAGCCTCCAGTGCCAGTATCCGTTCACTCATCTGCTGTACCATGTCTCGCAGCCGAAGAGGCTCCGCTGGTAGACTTCCTGTTTCGACGGGTGCGAGAACAACGATGTTGGATGGTACATCGCTTCCAAGTTCCGACAAATCTGGTTCCAGGGAGATGTCATAGTGAACATAGATGAAAGAAAGAAAGTGACGAGGACGTACCGGTACAAACTCTGCTACTATTAGTTTCGATACTCATGTGCGGTCCATGAGCTACCGGTGCTGTCGCTGGGTCGTTGTATGGAAGGGGTAACATAGTAGGTTGTGGACTAGCTCGGTTACGACGTCGAAGGCACCATAATAGGAAGGTTATCGATGCGAATATGAGGAGGAACACGCCAATGGTAGGTCCAATAATCACACCAATATAGTGTGTTTTGTGTGCGGTCGGTGTTGCATTTATATTGTTTGTACTTGTGCTTGTAGGTGCTAAAGTTGAACGGGTAGTAACGCGCGACATGCTATTTGTTGCGCTGGAGGCGTTTTGAGAGACAGAGAAGCCTTGCGATGATCTGTGCTTATATTAGTAGGTCCATGAAGATATAATAGACTGCGACATACATGGAGAAAGTTTGAAGCTCAGGACCCTCAGTCGAACTTGGCGAGGGAGTTATTAGCACAAAAACGGAGGTGGCATTTGGAGGTCGAAGGGCGAGAGTCACCGGTGCAATTGAAAGGATTTTGTTATCCCTGTGGAGATGTTGACATACGTACTTAACTCCCAAGTGCTTAAGACGAGATGTGACTATTGATTTACTTGGGCGATTGACCTATGACCGCGCATGAAAGCCTGTATGTTACTCAGTCCTAAATTGTGTTATCATGAAGACTTAGCCAGCTACTTACGAAACGTTGAAGTTCAGCCAGGACGGAACGAGGAAGGAAAGACCTCCATCTGCCGTGGTCGCGTTAAGACTTTGAGACGTTTCTGTGTCAGCACATTGCCCTAGAAGATGGAAGTAGGGTGGATCGGTAAAATTGAAAGTCCAAGTGATATGGAGGGTTGTCCCTAGAAATACTGGAGAAGGCAGGGGGTTAATCTTGAGAGCCTCAGAGACGCTTGTCAGAGAAATCAGACTTTTGGGATACCCTCAGCTCAAGGTGAACATTAATTCCTTCGATATACGTACCATGTTAGACTCCAGATCCCGAGTAGGAGCATAGCGAGGTGAAGGAAGGTTGATGTTGGTTCTTCTTGGCTGTACTGCCGAGCATCGCGCAGCATACTAAACATATTTAATCACCATCATGCTTCAGAGGCCCAAATGGCAGAACATGAGAAATATGGTCTATTACCAACCGAGAAAGTGACCCGTTGCATCTTTGTTGTATCCATCTATCTGTCAGAAGCCCGCACACAGTATTTGTGCCACACTTGTCAACTTTTGAAATGGTAACACGGCTGCGTTTAAGGCTACTCCCTGGTTACTAGTACTAGCCCATTTGTGGAAAAGGGCGTGCCTGCCACCAGAGGAAAGCCCAGGCCCAGGATCTGAATCATGGGAATCGAACTTGTGGTCAATGGTTGCCAACAATTGATATCAGCCCATCTGGGAGAGTAGAACTGGTCACCGAAATACTTTGAAATAAATTATAAGACATGTATGGTCGAGAATCTGCCGGTCGGATTCGGAGGAGAACTTTGGTGGCTGCGCCATTGAGGGCATTATTCACAAACTGTCCGCTTTGCACGTGTCTTTGATAAGATAATGGTATCGCTGACACAGTGAACATAGTCGTTGAAGTAACGACGGAGTTCGATTTAGATTGAAATCCGTTAGCTACTAGCATTGATCCCGACCAATCATTGCAACCTCCGCGACAACTACAGAGATAGCAGGCCTTCTAAGACGCAATTAGCTAAATACATCGTCTACGTGCTTCTGTAAAGAATATTGGAGCTGGTCCCATAATTAGTTAAGTGCCTGTATGAAATAGTATGGTTATATGCTAAAAAGTGGCCTAAGTAGGAGGTAAATGCCAATAGCCCAAGCACCAGGCTAATCATCGTCGTCGCTTCCACTCACTCCGTCCGCATCTTCTGATAATGGACGTTTCCGCTTCTGGGCGGTGTTTGTCTCCCGGCTCGAACTTCGAGCCTCGCCCTTCTTCCTTCGCCGTCGCTCTGTCTCCCTAGTGTTGAGACGCACCCCCCATCGCGCTAGTTGCTGTAATGCGGAGGTTCAGCATAACATCAGGTGTATGTTGGTATACGTACCTTGGTCAACTCTGTTGATGCCTGCAAGCCAGGAAACTCTTTTGTTGAATAGACGCGGAAAGCACCACCATAGCACTCCGCTTGCACCACAAGGTTGCCACAGTTGTATGGCTGGGAAAAGAGGTCGAAGAATCGATATCTCAGAATGAATGACCCTTCTGTCTTGACAGCAAGGTCCTAGATACGCTTTTAAGGATACCAAAAGTGCCGATGGGTACCGAGACGTACAGCAAAAACGAACATGATCGACTTTTTCCCCAGATAATCTATAAGAGCTGGCTGGACGAATGTTGCCCCAACCAGCGCCGACGTCATCTTCGAGCTTTCCTTGATTGGATGTTGCCCAACGTAGTGTACAATGTCGGGGTCAATGTCGGGAGTGTCAGGGGGCATTGTCATGTGGTGTCCATAGCCAGAGAGAGAGGACGACGTTGATTGCGTAGGTGACACCATCATACTGTCACTAATGGATGGGCTTGATGAATATCTGGATGACTGAGGAAACCCAGATGATTGTTGGCTATGATTTATTGGGCCGTGGGATGACGAGGCGGCGAAGTTAGGGATCGACGAGGTAAACATGAGTTGGTGGGTCGGCACCATAGTTCGTGCTTTGCGTCTAAGTTCACCTTTGGAGGTCTGTTTTGGTGGTGAAGGAATAGGAAAGAGATCGACGGTGCATATTAGGCCTAGTAGTTGTACGAGCCTACCGAGAGCGATTACATGCTTAGATACGGGAGAGAGTCATTATGAACATACTCGTAGTCACGAAGCTCTTTCTCTAGTTCTTGATCTGTCCCTGCGTTGTATACCTTATAAAGGTTTAAAACTATGACGGGCGGTGGATCCAGTGGTCGTCGGTCGACTCTCGCGTATCTGTCAATGCGAATGAGTAGACTCCGATCTGTCATAACTTGACACTGACTTTCTTCCTAGTTGTGCTTGTTGGACTTCGCGGAGTTCAGCCCTTATCGTGAATCCAGAAAATTGGCCATGAGCGAACAGGATGGGCTGGCCTATCAAATCTGTCCCATGGGGTTGGCTGCTCGGGTTAGTAATCCCAGCTGTTCTGGCTTGGGAGGGCTCATAGCCTGCAGGGAAGTTCGCGAACATTGCCTGCTAGATTGAGAGAAGAGGAGTGACTTAAGTGGAATACAGCTCTGTCGAAGGCCTTTATGCTTTTCGATGGCCACGATTCCGTTTTATCAGACGAAGAGACCGGGTTCCCGGAAAAAGGCGTCATCAATTATGTACGGCATTCCTAGATCGAGCCCCGATATATCTATCCGACACGGAGATAAGATCAAAATTGCGGCAAGTTCCCGGCGGGAGGTTTTGGCTTCTGACAAGAGCCGTAGCGTTGATTCCGCACCTTTAAGCAATACCAGGAAACTTTTACGAAAAAGATACAAAGGTCAAAACATTTTGCCAGCGCCTGGAAATCCGGAGTCATGTTGATCCTGCCTTTGTGCCTATCATTCGGTATTTGCCAAGATGACGTGGGCGTGAGGAGTCACACAAATGTATCTCATGTCATTTAGAGTATATTCAGTGAACCTATGTGGTGAATCTATGTAGGTCTAGAGACCGAAATCGGGAAATGAGGCTGGTGCATGTCTAGACAATTTATACCCAGGAGGAGGCTCAAGAAGCCGATTCGGAGGCGAGGCCGAAGGAGGTGGGTCTAACATCTCAATCGAGGCGTCCTGTGCGCTTTTTGTATACAAAAACATACATGAGCATTACACTTTGCTCAAGTTGGAGAGCAGGTATTGGCCCGCGATCACGAATCGGCACCTTTGCCGAAGAAGAATCAAGATAGTCACCTGTCGAGATCATAGGATAATATCTTCGGTCTCTTGTGCCAGCAAGTCCGTCATGGAGGTTACAGAATTAGCAACTCCACTCTTCTGTCTTCGACCTTGAAGTACACGGTCCATCGCATGATCATCGATTACCGGGAACTTGCGAGAAGTGTACGTTGGTAAGTGTAACATGTCAGACGAGGACATGTGAAGAATCCGAGGTTCACATATTCAGCCTCTTGTGCATCCTGCTGTCAGCTCGCAAGTGGGCTGAGGTGTGATTTTGTGAGGGAAATTACGCGGATGACAGAGCTGAAAAATCGGAAGTATTGCGGCCACGAACTCAATGGCTGAACTCAATGAAAATCGGACTATAGCCTCGACTGGTTGAGACCCCCCTGACTGTCCTACGGGTTACCGCACTGCTGGGAAACCAAGGCGATCATTATGCTATGGATTAGCTTCAATGATTTACTGGCAGGTCAAGCAGGCAGTCCGAATTACGACGAGGATCCAATGATGGTGCTTATATTACTCGTCTACTGTAGCTGATATCGGTGCAGAGAAGGCAAGAATTCCAAGGGCGATACTAGTATGCTAGCCCATCAAATTGTTTAATTGCAGCCTAAGATTTAAGCCAGTTCAAGAAGGTGTTAATCGGTGGTCTTAAGACACGCTTAATCTCCTGATCTTTCAGAAGACGTCATCCTGCTTTATTTTTACCGCAGTAATAATAACGGGCAGACCTTAAACCCCTCGAGGCCAAGGCGAGGCTCCGAGTCGGCAGCTCAGACTATCCCATTGTGGCCACAGCGAAAACATAAAAATCCGTTAACATCCACCATCAAGTTACCAGCTTTCAGTAAATTTGAGAAGCGAGTCGCTTTGCGATGGTAAGTAAGTACATAATGTTGGAAGTGAAAGTGAACTGTGGAGATTTGGTGGAGATTCCTATGACTAAAGTCTGCCGAGCCTTGAGGCTCACTGCAAAATGCCGAACTGAGTCGAAGTTTTGAACCCCGTTCTCTAAGAAGGACCAGGATCATGGCTCGATAACGATTGTGGCCCATAAACATTCGCAAGCCTTGATATATGTGTTCACTGTCAAAGAGCGAGAAACATGACGGAAATATACAAGGTTGTTCAATCCTGTGGAATGCTCTACGCCATACGCCTGATGAAACGGAGGTGTGCAATGTATCGCACATGCTTGTTTGCAACTTTAGAGATACATGGTATAGAGGATACACTTTCTACGCTTGTTCAAGGAGACAGGATCGAATTTCTACATTTCTACATGGGTTTATGTTTTCAAAGGGAATAGAATGCCTTGTGTTAAGGACAGAATGTGATCGTATAGTCTGCTTTGAGGTTAGAATCACAGGTGAAAAGGGCAGACTGGCTAGCCTCATCGTAGGCGTAGGCATAGGCATTAGGACAGTTGCTCTCTGCAGACAGGTGGTCAATGAGAGAAGGGCTAGAGCAAAATTATCAAACTGACTGAAGTAGTCGTAGTACTGAACGCCAGAAGAGGGGCAGGTTGCCGGGGTGTTGTGGCTGCCCGAGCAACAGTTCGCCGAGTCAGCTATTAAAGCGTCATTTGAGGGTTAGTGGATGTTTAGAAACAAATGATTGGTGTCTATCACCTTGATTGCCGTCCAAGTTGGCGAAGCAAGCAGACTTGCAGCCAACGGGGAGCGAGTCCCATTTGGACTCAATCATCATCTGTATGTGTTCGGGCGGCAACTGAGAGGCTCCACTTGGAACAACGTGAATATGTATCCAAAGAAGGCTTCCATCGTGGAGCAATAGAGTTTGTTGCACTTAGTGAACTACACGGGTAACCCATGGGTCTGGGAACAGCCACCCGGACGCGTAAACTTGCACCAACCAAGGAGTTTGTCGACGAAACAAGCATCAATGAGCGCGCGATCGGCCCTAAAAATGGAGCCGGGACCTTGAAAAGTACCACGTTAGCAACGGGCGCTCCATTTCGTCTATAAAAAGCGACCAGTTCCATGTCGTTCTCTAAGTCTCGTTGGTCGAGCATCTCTACAGTCATGCAGTTCAAGAAATGAATCGGGATACAGTGTGCAAAATCAAGTTGGCAGGAGTACGCAATAAATTATGCAAGAGTGAACGAAATCAGAACAAGAAGAGAGCAAGGACCAAGAGGTCTACTCCCGACTCCCGACTCTCGACGCCAAGCATGTGACGCCGACGCAAACATGTGAAACTTTTTTTTTTTTAAAAAAAAACCCAAGAACTGCTGTATGGAGCTCGAGGAGAATCTTACGACAGGCAAAACCTCATCTAGAATTCTTGTGCTGAATGCCCAGACCCGACAGTCGTTGGAGTCTTTAAAAATTGGGTCTATATAGTAAACAGCACAGTCGTAAAACAAGGCTAGTTATATGCAGGAAATTGGCGGTGATAGTAGTCCTTGCCTCACACTATTAGTTGGAAACTCGGTGGGTAGTGAACGACAAGGGTATGGGTACCTGTGACGGGTACGGGTACGGGTATAGGCAACGGGTACGCGTACGCGTGGTTGTCCTGGTTACCCTTGGTCAAACCCGCGGGTATACTTAAAGGGTAGCCGCGGTCAATGATAAGAATGTATCACAACTGAAGAGGTGATTGGTGACCTCTAGGTGACTAGGCTTTGGAGAGATTTGGCGGGAGGGAATTAGTCTCCTAAAACAGACCCTATATCAGTAACTGATGAAAAGTTATTACAAGTAGGAGGGAATGCGGTTTGTCACGCTCTGGGCACGTTGGGTATGAGCACTATGAGCAGGTAGTTGACACCTTTTGTTTTGATCCCTCTCGTTCGTGTTCGTCCGTATACACATTCAAGCATGTTTGTGGGCTAATTCTAAATTACCTAAATTATATCTGGATACCGAGACGAATTCGGCGTGTGTGTGATGTCAGTCTTATTTTCCCCTTAGAAAAAAGTGAAGAAGACGTGTTCGAAAATATTCGAACTTGGAAGAAAACCCTGTTATTATTGGAGATCCACTGACTACAAAGGTGTTGAAGCATCCTAGAAAAATGATTTGGCCGATATCGACTGAGGAGGAAAATAAATCACGCAAATCCTTATTTATTCGATCCAAGTAAAAACGTTCTAGGAATCCAGTTAATCTTTTTCTTCCATGCTCGATTAAGGGCAGAAAGTGATGGTGTAGTCGGCCTTGAGGCTCGAGTCGCAAGTCCAGAGTGCAGTTCCGCTTGACTCGTCGTAGGCATAAGCATACGAGTTGGGGCAGTTGTTCTTGAAGTAGCTGTAGTAGGCCACACCTGGTGATGTTCAAACACGAAGTACTGAAAATTAAAATGATACCACGCACCAGAAGACTGGCAGGTCTCGGCCGTGTTATGGCTGCCTGAGCAGCAATTGGCAGAGTTAGCTAAAAGACATAGAGATGAATTGTCGTGCCCGTAAATACAATGTCGAGTGCGCAAACCTTGATTTCCATCGAGGTTAGCGTAGCAAGCGCTCTTGCACCCAACTGGGAAGCCAGTCGAGTCAAAGGGGCCCTTCAAAGCAGCAGGGCCTTAAGGAAGGAGTCAGCTCACAACCAAAGGGAAGGGCAACAAAACACACAGTTTGGCCCAAGATCCACTGGGCAATCGGCGACATGGCAGCCTTTGTTGTTGGTAATCCTCATGGGAAGATTGTATCCATCGACGAGAGAGACTATGTCTTGATGAGAATCTGGTGCTAAATGGATAGAACTTTTCTACGTACCATCGTACCAATCGGCGTTGCCACTACCTTGCAAGGTGAACTCCGCAACAGTCGCAGGGGGAACGCCCTATAGTTCCCAGCATTCTTCAATACCAGGAAACCGATAACAAAAGGAACTGGCTTACAGTTCCCGTGTGGGAGTCACAGAGAAGGCCTCCATTGCAGCCTCCATCAAGGCAGGAGTTGGGGCCAGGGTTAGTGGAGAAGTCGCAGTTGCGACGCCCCTAATCGTGCGTGTGATTAGTCAAGATAGTAACCACCTGAGGAACGCTCATACCCAAATCCTTCCGGCCTTCCAGTTGTCGGGGACAGTGAAGCTGACAGCATTCCATGCAGGAGCTTCCCAGCTAAAATTGGTTTAACATCATTAATACGAGAGGCGCTAGACCAGGACATACCCAGTCGCGTGGTTGGGAACGTTGGAAGCTACATTCAGATCGGTGAAAATCTTGATATATTGTGAGCAAATGATCCAAATGTGCAAAGAATACATCCTACCGCAGGCCTGAATAGGATATTGTGTTAGACCACAAATGGCTCTCTTTGAACGAAGCACATACCAAATGGTGAACGGGCAAGCGTTATAGACCTTGGTGAGCACTTGTGAGATTGGACGGTCCTCAATTAATAATAAATACTATCACATACTGTGAAAGTACGAGCACTGGCTCCAGAGAGGAAGGCAAGCAAAGTGACAGCGAAGGCTTTCTTCATCATTCGAGAGAGAACTGTTTCAAGGTCGAGCTACTGAATCACCGAGTTGCCTTGCCCTTTAAATGTTTTTTGTTATCATCAGATGATTGGAAGAGAAGAACACTTGTGCGGAGGCACCCAATGCTACCGAGGATATACCTGCTATGTGTGATATTCCATCAAATATAGGACCTCAGGTGGCAAAGATGCCATGCAGCTCAGATCTCGTGGACAAGGGCGTTGGTCCCATAGAAGGCATTGGTTCCGCAAGGGTCTTTGAATCCGCCGGTAAGGATCATCGGCTGTTGGTCCATCTGGATAAGCCGTTAGTCGTCGTAAACGACGGCTACAGTGTCATACTGTCAACATTTTTGCACCCATGATGACGGGCGTACCTTGCCGATACTTCGCTAACTGCACACAGGACAGACGGTCAAATGTGTCATATTGTAGGTATACAGTATAAATGTCCTTGTAAGCGTGATCCGTAACAGTTCAAGGCAATCGTCAAAGCGTCCATGAGAATGACCCGACACCGAGACGGGAATCAAGAGTCCGCAAAGTAGCGCGGAAGAGTCTATGTAGGTGAGTTGTGAAAATTAAAAGGTTTACAAACTATCGCAAAGTGTGCAGTTGAAATGTAGACTAGTACGGAAGATAGCAGCTGTGATTCAGTGAGTAACGCGAAAAATTCCAATACAGACTGAAGAGACTTACGCAATGCAATGAGGGCGACAAAGAGGGCGATCACAAGTATGTAAATGACACCATACTTGGCCACCTGAAATGGGAAAGTCAGTTTTGGTGTTCGACACAAATGGAGATCAGACCCACCAGCCAGCGCCGTTGCTTTTTTTGCTTGATTGAATATAGGGGTGCACGAATCTGCTTCGAGGGCCGGAGCCAAACTGATTGAATGGTCAGTTAGTTGCGGGAAGTCCGTCATGGGACAATAGACTCACAGAGGATGGTCGCATGGAAGCGATCAAAGTAAGGAATCAAGATGGGAGGGGTCAACATGAACAAGAGCACATGTCCAAGGAGAAGATCAGAGCTCCATAACGATAATTCGATGATCTTGACCACGAATTCACGAGGAGGTTGAGACATAACATGTGCTCCTAAGCCACGCCCATACCATCGTCCACTCCACCATGCGCGGTTGGTCTCGTCGTGCTTGAATTCTCGGGAAAGGAAGACTGCGATGAGTATTTTGTGGATCGCACGCTGAACAGCAATCACAGCAATAAGGCCAAGAACCGCATGTGACACGTCCCAGAGTTCAAGGAACCACTGCGAAAACAAAAATCAATATCATATTGTTTGTTTTGAAGCCGGATCAAAAAGTAGACTTACCAGGAACTCAAAGAAGCCTATCATTCCAATGGCCCCGAGCATGTGTGCAATAAAAGCCATCAGCGAACCGAAATTCGGGAAAGTCGTTTCGAACATAGGTCCGAGGAACAGGGAGAAAAGAAATAGCGTGAGGAGCATGGCGGCATTCCAAACGATAGGTCCGAGAGAAATGACAGCAATGCGGATCAATGGGCTTGGGGGTTGCTTCCCATTGGATCCTGGGAAAGACTTGACGAACATGTAGGCGATAACGAACAAGGCGGCCATGAAGAGCGGGAAGATGACCTCGGAAAATAGAACTGCGCGCCATCCAGCACGCGGGACATCTCCAGACAGCTTTTCTGATGGGTGGCCTAATCTTTTCTTCTTGTAGCCCGTGATCATCGTCCGTGAAAGTCGACAATACCCGATCCAAGAATTGTTGTGGGAGCGCGAATTACCCCGGGACATCCACCGTAAAAATTCCCTGTTGATGTATGTTATAAGCATGGGTAAAGCGAGAGGGGAAAATGCTTACCTGTAGTCAATGACAAAGTCCGAGAAGACGAACTGATGAGGGTTGAAGAGGAAAGGAGCAATGCATAGCGAAACGATTGAGATCCAGAAGTAAATCAAGTATGGCGTCCAGAGTGTAAGCGTGACATATAACAGCGAAATGAGCGTTCGCATGCCCAAATATATACCTGGCCCCGCGAATCTTGAGAACAGTATATTGAAATAAATTCTCGTTGTCGCGAAGCCACGACCTGTCGCGATATATCGAGCACCACCCAACGTCAGATTACTGAGAATCGAGTGGGTATAGATTTGAGTCGAGAATATCTCAAAGACGGGTGACATAGATCCGAATTGTTTCGCAAGGCGGAAGATTGCCTTCCATGTTCCTCTCTCGACGAGTTCTATGAAGGAAATGAACTGGAGATTCCGCTGAGATAACGTAAGATGTACCTTGAAGGAAAAGTGGCAGGAAGGAAATCATGAACACCAAGAAGATACTGATGATGCAGCGCCTGATCCAATCGAAGACGGGTACGAGGTTGTAGCATCCCGATTGTCCTCCAATGAACTGGCCCTCGTCGGTGTACTTGCAGATGACCAGTTGTGAGTTCAAAGTGCCCAGGAATACAACTTGATAGACGTGGTTTCAGTTTTTAGCATGAATTATTGATAGAAACACATACGGGTGACGATAAAGATCTGGACCGATAGGATGACAAGCATGTTGTTGATGTGGAAACCAGGATGGCCATAGTAGAACGTCAAGAACCGATCAATTGGGAGCTGTGTTCCCAAGTAGTAGTACTCGCGACTGAGCATCTGCTCGCCCATTCCTGTCCCGATCTTCGTTTGGAAGTTCAAAATTGTTCCGAAACCAAGATCTCTGCCTTTTCCACACTGATAATATTCCGTGTGCTTGATACGAGCGCCTCGTCCAAAGGCGTTCATACCGGCATAGATATCTTCGTTAAGATGCAAGCCCTTCTGTGCCTTAGAAACTCCTCCACGAGTAGTCATGTACAGCCCATTGAGGAAGTCGGGGTGTCCATAGTGCAGTTTCCCACCAATCCATGCCATCGAGCGTGCAGCGAGCGTTCCGAATGTCTGTTCCTTCCCAGCAGCAAGATCTCCGAGGATACCGATATTTTCTGAGAAGATATACTCGCGAGCACCAACAATGGCCACAGGAGATTTCTTGAAGTCTTTGTGGCCCCATTGGGCGTACGGGCTCTGGGTCGAAACTCCATACTCCTCGAACTCGCCAAGTATGTTACGAATCTTAAGGCACTCCTCCAGGTAATTATCCTGATTGGCGTCAATGAGCTGCAGATACTCGCCACGGTAGAAGATGATAGCGTGATTCTGGTTATCCGATTTGCCGTCACCAAGGATGGGATTACCGGGGAGCTCGATACGGAACTTGGGGCGACGGCGCCCTGTCTCGGGGATGAATTCGCTGTGACCGTCGATAAGGGATGAGAAGATACGGGGGTCGCCACCTTCTTTGCGGGGAGGCTCTTCTTCAAGGTAGGCAATTTGCAGATCTGGGTACGCGCGCAAAAGGAACTCAGCATTCTCGTGCTCCTCTTTGTTGAACTTGGAGTATCGTTGCATTGATACAAGGAACTTGAACTTGCGACGTGCCATACGTTCGAGTTCGCGTTCGAGCTTGTCAGTGTTGCCACCAAAGAGTTGGACAACCTCGGGGTTCTCCACACGGTACAGGAGCTTGATCGCCTTCGAGTAGTTCATCATACCGGAAACTGTGCGGTAAAGTGTCTGTGCACGTAAAGAGGCCCAGATACGTGTACGTAGTGTGAACTCGGGCGCGGCGCTCTTGAAGCCGATGAAATAGAATGGCAGGTCGTCAGTCTTGGATTGGCCCTTCTCATCACCGGCGAAGGGGTTCGGACCGTTGAACATAGCCGACTCCTCAGCAAGAATTTTTGTATCCTTTACAAAGTTCTCCCACTCGATGGGATGCAGCTGTTTCAGGTACTCCAGCAGCGTGACCCGAGTATTTTTATCTTCTTCGCGGATAATCTCACGCAGTGAGAGCAACGTCTGAAAGTTCCATCAATGGCAAGCTCAAGAAACAGGTAAAACGAAACGAACCTTCTCGCTGTAATGTGGCGTCAGAACGGTGAACGTGGGCATGGCATCAACTGGCAGGGGAGCAGGTATCTCGGTCGTTAAACTCTGGGCAAAGAACGAGATGCGGCGTTCGGCTTCGCTTCCAGCAGGGAAGAACTCTCCCTTGAGACCCTTGTCGCGTTGTGATATGAAGAATGGCGGCGCCCTCAAGGAGCGCCTGCCGCCTGCGCCAGTGTCAACCTGGTGATAAAGTAGCTTCTGGACATGGTCGATGGAGAGTAGGTGTTCCCTGTACATAGATATAATAATTGCGTTCCAGATCTGCGATACTAAGACCTATAGGACAACTTAGCCTTGCTATGTTTCATTCGCAAGATAAACGACATACTTTGGGTTTGTACTTGACCTCCATATCTCCCGTCGCCAACAGTTTGGCGTAAATCCGTTTCGGTAGGCGGGTATAGATATCTTTCCAAGGCGTCCAGATCGAGAGTCCCAAGCTGAAAGACCTTCCGATGCTGTACACCGTATTCCAAATGATATACCAAAGGAAAGTGTCTAAGAAGAAGAGCACCAGGTCCATGAAATACATCACTGTCAAGGTGAACGCCGCCTGGTTCGTGCAGAGGTTGTTGCCAAAGTATTTGTCGTTACACGCTTGGACCTTCATTCCAACCATAACGCGAATCGGGTCCTTGAATGACAACGTTAAGAAGAAGTAGGACTCGGTGAATTTACAGCCGAAAACCAGGAGCCAGAGGAAGATGGAGCCTAAACGTGGCGTGCGTTCGAGGGACGGATATGAGGCCGTGAACGTCTGGCTGGCGAGGTATTTCCTTGACTTGCCTGCCACTCGGTCGCCGAACATCCGACCGGAAGGCATAACGGCGAAGAGTACCGTGGCTGCGACCGAGATAAAGAACTGGACAATGCCGAGGATATACGCAAGGGAGCCGCCACGACTTGAACTGTGCTCGACGATCACCACATAGAAGGTAGGGCCGCAAGTGAGTCCGAGGGTAATGAAAAGGAAGACGAGACGGCGTGTAAGGTGTGATGAATTATTCCATGTAGTCGGAATATACGAGAATTCGGCGAGAGTAGCGAGGATCATGATTATGGTGGCGACCGCCCCGCCAAGGGCCGTCACACTCCATGTCAAGGCGGCAGAGGTAGGTAACGTTTGATAGATGGTCGGCGAGTTGAAGGCAGTGTAGTAGTAGTACACGGCAATGTGAATGACCCATATCCTGTTGAAGTTGACGAGTAGATGACCGAAAGAGCGCTTCTCATAGTATGTCTTGAAAAAGGCCCGATTCCAGTCTATCCGATCAAATTTCATGAACCGTTGGGCTGGGGCAATATCGACAAGACGCGTCTAGGCAGGCTTCCTTAGCTTCACAAGCAGAGGACAATCGTTGCAACGTACCTTGTCTGTAAGGACGATCCGAGCAATACCTTCTGGGTACCAGAAAAGCTGGTTCACGTCGTCATAGCCAATGATCTCATCGTGGTCTTTTTCCCGCCTCACAAACTTGCCATCAACAACCTCGTACCCTTGGTCTCGGATGAAGCGATAGAGCGGCTTGACGACATTTCGTAAATAAAGACCTTCCGGAACAGGCTCTACCCGATTTTGGCACTCCGGTGAGCGGTAATAGTCATCTGCACACTTGAAGATGAAACATAGGCATTCGGGGACAAACCGGACCTGCGCTGCCTCACCCCAGAGGAGGAGGTACAGCGCTATCTGCCGCAATCGATCATATTGTGACATGTTGTGCATCGCCTGTCGCCAGCGGTCGAGAGCAGTATTCAATGATTTTTCGTGCGTCGGTCGTTTTTCCTTGCTACGTTTAGACTTCAGACGGTTCAGACCGGGGTTTTGCACATGCCCGACAGCGTCATCGAGGTCTAGTTGGGCAGCGAAGTACCACTTGCGATAGTTGGCGTTGTGCCCACCGATGTAATCCGCATGGAGAGTAAGAAGTGCCTGGTTGGGCGACATACGTGACGCCCGACTGTCAAGAAGCTGCATCACAAAGTCGAACTATAGGACGGGAAAGAGTTAGCACAATTCATTGGTGATGTTATGAATGAAAAGAGGAATGGAATTGGAGCATCGAAGCCAGAAACGACTCGTGTACACAATCTTAAAAAGGATGGCATGTTGCCTTGCACTTGAGAAAATTCGGGAGACTTAGGGGGTTCTCCCATTCAGCGCGCTTGCTCGGCTGACTCCACTCAAGGTGCCAAGAATGGAAGAGGAGTGCGCAGCACGCTGAACCCTGGTCGCCCTATCCTCTCGCAGCCTGGCCAATGCATAAAAAACTCGTATGCCTCGTTCCAAGCACCTGCCTGATTGTGTGTGTCCAAGAGCCTTACATGAGGCACGAACATGATACGACGGCCAAATCGGGCCATGTTCACGCGGTGGGGACTGAAGGCCGCAACATAAACAACGAGCAGAACTCACCATATTACGCATTGCATCCCTCTGGAAGCCGAATTTTTGTGTGAGATCCAAGAAGATATCCTCGATTTCTTCCTTAGACAATGGGATCTGGCGCTCAGCGCTCCATGCAGGGTATGCCTCGCGAGCACCAGCTGGCCCGCCATAGTCCATGAAGGTCGGTGTTGACGAGTCGTGATGGCCCATCCGGGGTTGTCCTGGTGGCCCTAGAGACTCTGCTGAGGGCGCATACTTCTGACCGTAGACGTCGACGTCTGAATCAGTGTCTTGAGGTGCTGCAAGACAAATGTGAGACGACAAAAAGTGGCCTCCACGGTTCAATCTCACGGTAGGGGTCGTAGGTGCCGTGTTGGTCATAAAAGTTCTGGTCATTGATACCAGGCTTGCTGCTGTCAGAGGCATAGGTATCGCGCCGACCGTAGTCAGCGTTGTCGGACTCGTTGTCGTAGTATCGTCGCTGGCCATTGCTGAAGGGGTCGTGCTGGTTGTCTGTCGACGGTGGAGAAGACGAAGAGGGGTAGCCTTCCTGGCTGGTGGGCCCCGTTCTGGGCATCGTCGTAGACGGTGGTGGGATGAAGTGAACCAGTGTTGTCGTCTGGAGAACCAAGCCCATACAGTTCGGCTCAAACGGCACCGCCACCCGGGTGATGCCGCTTCCTCTTTCTTCACATCAACCTGAACTAGTTCGATGTTCGAAACTTTCAAATCACTTCATCTACCCGACTCCTGTGCTCAATATGCAGGCTCTACCACACGTTACTTTCAGTAGACATGAACAATAGCACTCTTGTCTCTTCAATTGCATCCTAGCCGAGGACCCGCAATGCGCAGCAAACGATGTTGGTGACGTCGACTTAAGATTCGATCGACAGCTGAGAATTCCTTGATCATCATCATGTAAGTCAAAGCACTTTTTCTGTCATGATCCTCAGTACTTACATATCACATATCAGCAGGATCTACTACAACAACAACTATCGATTACAATGTCGCAACCTTGCGGGTGCGTATACAGCTTTGGACATACCTACAAAATTTTCAAAATTTTGGTGTTTGCCATATTTCAGCCGTGGGAACTCAATTGACGAGCTGATTTCTCCTTGGCAGTTGACAGGCAGCATCGCTTTTTGGGAAACGTTGCAAGTTAAGCTTGAAACGTGAGCACCGCGCCCACTGTCGACGTAGACGCTGAACCGACATGGTAAGTACCAGTAGTGTCGAAAAAAGGCCAGCACTTGAGGCCTGATGACCGTCCAT
Source organism: Tephrocybe sp. NHM501043 (assembly GCA_018855915.1). Taxonomy (NCBI): domain Eukaryota; kingdom Fungi; phylum Basidiomycota; class Agaricomycetes; order Agaricales; family Lyophyllaceae; genus Tephrocybe; species Tephrocybe sp. NHM501043. Next base: position 78,956 of record JABCKO010000004.1, read on the forward strand.
CTGTGCTGAAACTCCCTTGGCCCGAGAAGCCCAAATCGCGCCGACGTGCTCGTTCTCCGAGCCCCTCTTCAACCAAGATTGATGATGAAATATAAGGGTCTCAATTTCAATCCCAATCTTAGTCTTCCAAATCGATATCTTCCGTCTCGACTTGCGTTCATCGTGCCCAGAGACCTGCACACAACATCTTCATCTCACTCAATTTACAATTTACTTGTCCGAAGCCTGGAGCAGACCAGAGCAAAGCTAAAGTTTCGGTACCTTTTTTAGCCTGCTTCTGATTTGCGCAGGCAAGCTCCACGCTCAAAGCCCATCCCCACTAGCTTTACTCACACTTGGAGCTTCACGTCCAGTTCCAGCTTAATCGTGATGCCTGAAGAGTCACCGAGAAACACGAATACTTGTGCTAAAAATAGCGCACGGCAATGCCGTGCTCGACGCGTGCAGCACCGGCATTTCCAAAGTCAGCTCGACATATAATGACCATATTTTCGCCTCTCTACTCAACTCCTGTAATCGATTTACTTCTAGCGTCATGCCCGCACTGAACATAGCTATTATTGGCGGTGGACCCGCCGGCCTTACTCTTGCAAACCTCCTCCTCGCCTCACCAACCTCCAACCCTATCACCGTAACCATTTTTGAACGTGATGCCTCAGCCTCTTCACGCATCACGAAAGGTGGCACGCTCGATCTGCACGCCGACACCGGTCTCGCTGCACTCGATGCTGCTGGGCTTCGACCCGCTTTTGACGCTCGCGCACGCTACGACCCGCGTTCCGGCGCCGTCATCTTCACCGATTGCCAAGGAAAGATCGTTCTTAACCATGGAAACGGAGATGAAGTCAACGCGAGGCCTGAGATCGACCGCGAGGATCTCAAGACCCTGCTTCTAGATGCACTTCCTGAGGGCACCATACGCTGGGGTGCACGGGTCAGCTCTATCACGTCCGATGGCACACTCGTCTTCGACGCCTCTGGGAAGGAGGAGCCGACATTCGGGAAGTACGATCTCGTCGTGGGTGCCGAGGGCGCGTGGTCCAAGGTCCGCGCGCACATCACCGAAACACGCCCTGTGTTCTCAGGGATCAGTGGCTTCGAGTTGCACATCTTGAAACCGGACGAGTCACACCCCAATATTGCGGATAAGGTTGGCCACGGATTATTTTTCACCCTTGGAAGCGAGAAGATGTTGGTTGGACACCGTCTAGGAAATGGGGCGATTATGTTGTATGCAATGTCAAAGACAGAGGGGCCGGAGGACCCTCAGGCACTCATTGACAGCTGTGGAGGTGACCTTGACCGGGCTAAGAAGCTAGTGAAGAAGCGTTTTGACGATGCAGGATGGGCACCTGAGTTATCTGCCTGGGTCGATGCTGCGGATTCCGAGACGCTTCGGGCCTGGCCTCTCTACGAGTTCATCTTGCCGGATGGCCATGTCTATACGCACCGTCCGGGATGGACTGTCGTCGGCGATGCGGCACATGTGATGACGCCATATGCAGGAGAGGGTGTGAATGCTGGGATGAGAGATGCTCTGGAATTAGCAAAACGGTTGAGGAAAGCGGCGGATGCTGAGGACGCTGAAGTGTTGGACAACCTTGTGAAGGACTACGAGGAGGAAATGTTTGCACGAGCGCGGGAAGTGATGACAGAGACTTACCGAAATAAGTTGGGGATGTTTGATGAGCATGCGCCGGAGTCCATGGTCGAAAGGATGAAAGAGATGATGAGTGGGCCTCCCGTTTGATTGAATTTGAGAATATCTTGTGTTAATATATATATATCATGTACTATATACCGTCCAGATGAAAATTTATGCAGAAAATGGGATGCATTATACAGTTCCGATACATTCACTCCTTGTGGCGCATAAAAATTGTTCAGGTATGTATCTGATTACTACTGAATGGCACATGAGCGCCATGAACATGCGCTAACCTGGAAACAGAATATGCTCCCTCCTTTTATTCTTTTGCATGCCTGTGCGAGGATTCCACTGAAACTGAGAAAAGTCTATATCGTTGTATTTTGATTCTTCAGAGGTAGACGTATCGATCGGATGGTATACGGTGGGTCGGTTTGTGGTTTCTTCGTCCATTTCGACAAATGGAAAGTTGGTGGATTGCCTTCCAGGCACTAAATACCGATGTTAACCTTTGTGGCTCTTAGGATGAAGACTATGGAGTTCACATTTGCACAGCGAGTTAAATTCGTTCTCCCTAGGATAGTTGAACTATCAATGGATGGGTAATGTGACTCAATTGAAAACCAATACCCTGTAGTGGCCTTGAAGTATGGATGTTGCTTTAACTTGGTGGCATTCAATCGCGCTTTAGGATCAACACACACGAGCTGATGATTCAGAATTGTTAGACATTGATAGCGAACTGATGAAATAGTCCAACTGACTCCAAATATCAAAGACTGTGTGTCCTCGGACATTCCCGTAAATGGTGGGTAAGGTTGGCCACCAAGCTTGTACTTGCAATATCGAGTAATGTCCTCCTGGTTCCTGAACATAGGTCTCGGCTTCGTCGGAATGAGTCAACGATGCCAAGGAGGCAGTCTGAAAGACCAACCTTGTCTCCTGATTCCAACTCAAAAACGACACAACCCAAAGACCAGTAGTCCACCGTCGCGGAATAGGATACACTTTCGTCTGTGTCTGTAGGCACTATGGCCTCCGGAGCCATGTAGGGCCAAGTGCCTGTTATGTTGTTATAATGCAGAGTGTCAATTGTAAAACAGCTGATACGGGCATTGTACTGCGCATCGAGGAGAATGTTCTCTGGCCGGATATCACAGTGGACAAAACCCAGGGAATGTATCGCGGAGAGGGCCAAAGCCTGAGACGTTAACAACATCATTTCAAAGCCGAACTCAGACAGGCGGTGCACACACCAGCTGGGCGGTCAATTTTCGTTTGAATTCCTCTCGATCCCCGCGGCGGTATTTGAGCAAGTATGATAGGGTATACGGAAGAAAGTCCTGAGCACTGACCGTTAATTCGCGCCAGAACAGGCGTAATAAATCACTGACCATTACGAAAACGACATGTTTCAGTGTCTCAAATGAGGACCCTGGACAGAAGATGAAAGCTTTGCCTTTCACTCGGCTCTTTTCTACTCTCTGGTAAGCAAGCAGCTCATTCAGGACGACAGGCTTTGCATTTTCTTCTAAAATGTGCCTTTTCTTGAATATTTTCAAAGCAACAATCCGTCCACACGAACGACCCTTGATCCACTGAAAGTCTAATTCTCGAGCCGCAATGATCTCGCCGAGGCCGACATGCTGGAGGCGACGAATGCGGGCGTACGATGGCAAGCTGGAGTCATATGCAAGTTCGATGCCGGTGAGAAAACGAGATTGAGTCAATGGGGCCCTTATCGGAGCATTATTAGGTCGGCCGCCTGAGTCTGTACTCCTCAGTAGACTTGCACGCGTCTTACAAGCCTCGGGGGCTAACGCGGGCGGAGAAATCGGGAGAGATGGGGTAGTCGATCCTGAACTGATCAAAGGACCTAAACTGTTGAGAATGGAATCGATCGTGTTGTTGAGGTTCAAAATTGACGAGAAAGCACTTCGGGAGTCAAAATCTTTTTTCGCAGGTGCGAGACGAGGGGAGTTCTCCATGGAGGCGACGCTGTCAGAGCTCATCTAGAGGGTAGGTAGTGAGGTATGGTGAACATTTAATTCTTCTATTGTTAAAATAGCATTCACAATGCTCCCGTTTGAAATACTGCCATTGTGTAAGAACTGGCAGAGGATGGGAGGTGGCTCCGGCAAAGACAACACACCTTTGGTCATGACTGCTTTGGGCCGGTAAAAAATGTCCTCCTTGTCGTTAAGACCATTGTCTTTCCATTTGCAGTGTCATCCTGAATCTCATGAGGGAGAAGGTCGTTGGAGGTTGTTGGATGAAAGCCGGCTATTTCCGTGGCTGTCCCTGATCCGCATTTCTTTGTGCTCTTGCCCTTGTCTGTTATCTCAAGACTCACAGTCATCCGTAGTCAGCTCTATAATACTGTGTTTGTTTTGAGGGGAGGAAACAAAGTGTCTATAAAGCGTGAAAGGCTCAATCACGTGGACATTGACTCGTTTCGCTTTGCTTTTGTGGGTTTCACGCTTCTTTTCCAACTAGTTCATAGCTAGACATTTTACGCTCTAGTATGTGGGTGATGAAACCGCTCACCCACTTGCTGACACTTCGATTGGATATCATGACGGAAGACGTTTGAAGGCGATCCATGAAGTTAGAGCCTGTTCCTCATTCTTTATTAGAGCGGCTTATTCCAATATCCTGAGCTCAGGGGGACTTTTCTTCTCATATTCATCGGTTCTAACCACCCATACCTACAACTAAACCTACTCACAAGAGCTCTGATTTTACAGTGACGTCAGTCCGATCATGATCATGGTGATCTGCGCCTATCATTATCCCGTTCCGTCAAACAGCCCTTGCATTGTTCCTCCGTATGCGGCAAATCTCCAAGCGACGCCGTGTCCTTGCGCTGGTTTCCCTTTCTTTGTCAAATCAGATGAGTCAAAAAACAAAGGACCCAAGAACTGAAGCCGCGAAAGTTGAAGTTCAACCATGACCTTTGGCTCCTGCCACTTGACTTGCAATGTCATCCCTTCAAGTTCTCCGAAGCGAACAAGGCCTTGCACACTATGTCGGATACGTGATGGATATATGCGCCTCTAAATGCAAATACTGCATTGTTGGCTGTTTATAGGCGATGACAGTGACTCGTGCAATTGGTGGGTGGCAATGGCATATTGTACATGTGGACTCTGACCCCACTGGTAGTTGCTCCCCAGCTCTCTCGTTAGTCCTGAGGTAGATGGATCTCCATACTATCCTGGTTCTTAAGGCGCAGTTCCCTTGTGCAGCTTTTATTACGAAGGCTTAATTCTTCGGTTGAGAGTGCCTTGTGTGGAGGATGACCTGCAAAATATTTGTTCGCAGGTCGATGTTCCACTGAGGGGAATAATCTGGGCTCGACTGGGGACACTGATCTGGACGAGGAGAGGAAGTGGGACCCTTTAACGCATACCTTCAGGAGCTGGATTTTGCGTTGGGCATGACTGGGGAATTCTCCGTTTATGAAGCTTGCTCGGACTTGAACAACTAGATTCGTCGGCTTTTCCTCGGTCCCCAATTGTGGTTACAAGAAACAATGCGATGTCAGGATCGACATCGACATTGCTTCCATTTTGCACCCTCACAATGGCACGATTATGGCTCACAATGTTTTTCATGCTACAACTTAATCACCGTCCTTGAAACTAGATCGTCGAACAGTGCGATTGTGTTGCATGACACTTTGAACGGGCCTTGGGGTCAACTCGCAGTTGTTTCAAAAAATGGTGGCTCATTTTTGTATCCGGCTCCTTTGTTCTTCATGGAATATTTTCATTGTGGCACCTGTAGGTAGACCTTCTTTGTTTTGCGCATCGGTCACGGTGGCTTCAGGACGAGGGTTGCTATCCTTGGTGGTCTCCAAGTTCTCGGGGATGAATCGTCGACGGAATGGATTGCGGTATGGAAATGACTGTAACATCTACCCACTCCCGCCAATAAGCTACCAATCGTTCTGACAGGGGGAAGGCAAGGAAACACCAAACCTGCACCCACAAATCATGATGCATGATGGATTGGTTGTATTATTCGCCTTTTCCGGTAATTTTTTGAGCATTGTGCTTACCTCTGTTTGCATCTCAAATTTAACCCTGGCCAGATATGGAAAGTGTTCCCGACGATTGGATTGCTGGGTTGTTTTCGTTTGTCGTATAAATGTCCTTTGCTCCGTTCACAGGTTTCCTCGTCAACTCCCTCAAAGACATTCGCCACCAACGCCACAATGGTCCTCCAGTCCAACTTCGCAAAGCGTGTCGCCAGCAATGCTGAGAACACCCCCCCCTCCGTTCTCCCCAAGAATCTCGCATCGCGCCTCCTTTCCACCGCGCACCGCCGTCGTGCTCGCGTCAACGGCCACAGCACTTCCAGCAAATATGCAGCGGAACAAGCAGCTCGTCGTTCTCGCAAGAGCAAACACCCTGCCCACCAACTGCAATTCAGGGTGCTAGCGATTCCTACCCCTGATCCCGAGATGGCTGATTCCCTACCAGTCGCGTCATCCTCCTCATCCTCCAACACCGTGCCCGTGACTCTTCCGAAGCAGCTCGGTCGCCCAGATTTCCTTGAAGTCTCACGCGAGGCACTCATGGCTGTTGCACCTGAATTCAATGATGCCGATGCACAATATATTCGCGATGCACTCGAGTGCTTTGGCGTCAGGTATGCCAGCCTATTCTCCACCTTTCTACTCCTATTCTAAACATTCGCCAGCTCTCTCAAATCCCTTGCCTGCGTGCGCCCTGAGTCAGTACCAGCCAAACTTCCATCCGAGATTGAAGTGCGACTCCAACCGATCGACGGTTTCTCGCCAGTCAACCCCACCCATATGCTCGCAGTCTTCGGCCCAGCACAACTTCCCACCACCTCACCATCACCTGCACAAAAGCGCAAGGTTACCCTCTACCCTGTCCACTCTGCTTATCTTGCCGCCCATTGCGCGCGTCTACCACCGTTTGCATCCACCGACTGTGCCGCAGAAAACAACACTGCTTCCGGCACTCCCTTCAAGATCCCTGTCCGTACCCTTTGTCTTCCAAGTCCTGCCACCTACCCCCGCCTTTCCTCCTTCCTCTACACCAAAAATGCTGAGGCACTCATAGCTGGCTTGATGCCGACACCACCTACCTCCCCTCTCGTCTCCTGTTCGACCACGTCGGACAATTCAGAACTCCGCAAGAATACCACCGCGTTCGCATACCAACTTGCCAGCACATACACAACGCAGGTTCTCCTCCAACACGCAATCCTCGTTCACGGCCTATGGCAGAACACATGTGCCCTCGGGATTTTTGACGAGGGACTATGGGAAGTTATTGATACTGCTTGGATGGTGCTGCTTGCAGCCATTGCGGTGGGAAACTGTTTGGGCATCGACACTGTGATCAACGACGAGGACTAGGTTCAACCTATCATTCCTTCTCTTCACCTGATAGCTGGGACACTTTTTTTGTCGCCGTTTGGGCTTATTTTTCTTGATGACATTTCGACATTCGATAGCAGCATTGACATTGACCATTCATCCACATTGCATAGCATTACCGCACGTACCTTATCATTATTATTATCATTATAACGGCTACATGTACCATATGTATCATTACGCCCATATATTCATTTGAAATCATCTAGAAACTACAAACTGTGTAAATAATTACTGTTTGAGTCCGTCTTAGAGGTTAGCCAGAAACACGTAAAGCCGGAGTTACTCCATAATCATCAAGTTCAAGCTCAAGTCACAAGCTACTTTGACTTTAAGTGATGAGACCAATCCACTGGCTCACTGGCGACATGTCATCGATCTCAGTATCTAGATGGGCCTTTGTTTTGACTTGCATTCCTTGTCTTTCTCGCTGATCATGAGACTTTGGCATGTGCTCGCCGATTACCCTCCTGCCCCATTATTCTCATGGAACTAGATATCAAAAAATCCTATTCTTGGGCTGCATTATTTGGGATCTCACTTTTGAGCCGATTTGATATCTGGCCTGAACTTCCTCGCACTTTCCTCAACTACTGTTTGGTTACGGTGGAGATTTGCATTTCAAGGGGCTTGGACGCTTCCTGCTCGTCCTTTAGCTTATCCTAAGCCTCGCGCAATCTTCATATACTAAGGGATTGACGCTGAAAGGGGCCTCCCCTTAACAGTTGAAACTTTGAGTGGCTGAACCTTGTGTCGAATTAGACTCAACCCAAAGCAGTAAGTTTAAACCACTTTGGTGGTGGCTTCTGTCACGAAACAAGGTTCGATGGTTTGCATGGCTTGCAATATAACTCAACAGATATCGCGACCCCTAACTGGTTAGGTCGTTCGGTCATGTGTGTCCACTCCAAGATTGTGCAACGAATACGTATTAGTCTGGCTGCGTGTTTCTGTTTCTAACTGAGACCTGTATGTGGATACGGTCCGATCCATGTTCCTGGAAATGCTCAGGTAACGGATCCGAAAGATGTAGGGTACCTATCTCAAAGGAATTGAATTTTCAGTATCGGCCCCCTTGGAGGCAGGTTGACCTTTCAAATCGGAAATTCTGAGGTAGTTTCCGAATCACCTTCTCTTCCGGCAAGTCTGTTTTATACTGAACACTCGTCTAGGCTTAAGCGCACGACATGAACAGCTTGGTAATGGCCTGCGTATTCCTTCGTGTAACGGCGTCCTCTTCACTACATTTTCTTTGCTACTTGTGCCATTTACTTCCCAACGGAATTAAGGTTGCCTACTTGCCATTGGGGAATTCCCCATAAACGTTAGCAAACCCCACAAAGCACGGCGCACATACATACAATTAGGACGTTTCACCTAAGTCCATTAAACCATCAGCGCTGAGGCCACAATGGGCAGTTATTATCTGTTATTGGTACTTCCGACTTCGCAGATAAGCTCATGGAGTGAGGGAGTGCAATACGGTTGCCTAAAAGAGAACGATATACAGGGAAATTCTGCATGCTGTGCATGAAGTAGGTTGTGTCAATTGGGACCGAAGACATGCAGTCGTTCAACAGTTTTGAGGAGAAAAGCAAGTTGACAGTCTGGTAATAGCTACATTGACATATCACTGTCGGAATCACTATTAAAGAAATATTGGATAGTCGATGTAAATTAAGGTATGTCGATTGGCAGTAAGGTAAGAGTGTAATCGATGCAGTTGGTGTCAAATAAGTAGCTGTAGAAGAACAACACAGAGGGTAGTCGTAAGCAAACAATATTAGAGATAGATATGGCGTAAGGTAGGCATGCGCAAGGACGATTACGACGAAATTAACTACTGAGATCAATATAGCAAGAGTCGGGAATAGGCCATGTGAGGATGACAAGATGTTTGGAACTGTTCTTCAAGGTCTTGTATTTTACGCGCCAGTCGTTCGGTTTGAGGAGGCATTATCGTGCGTAGATTTTGTCGTGGGGGCAGAAGAACTATTTGTTGATAGTTTGCAGTCGTCCACGCGCTCTCCTGGCCTCCTTGGTCACACTCCACACCATCCCCACCATTTCAACAACTTTTCCGTCACTCACCCCTAGCGCCAACACGTTCCTCCACATACCCTCGTTTCGTTCCACTAAGCCCGCAAGCCCTGAACCGCGTGCAAGAACGGCGGCCATAGCAGCCGAGTTAGGGAACTCCTCAACAGCAGAGGGTGGAAGGAGGCGATATGCAAGCGCAGTGTGTGGGGAAGGCTCAAGGGCAAGAGCGAAGAGAAGCAGGAGGGCAAGCGTAGGCGGGTGAGGGATAGAAACTCGGACTACGGGAACTGTTATAGTGTTCAGGCTGGAGTTCAAAACGGGGGGAGGAGTGCCGTCGGAAGTGGGTAGATCAGCACGAAATCCCATGCTGTACAGAGATGCGTGGATAGGAAACATAAGAGGTGGTCCGGAGGAAGATGCGGCAAAAAGGACATGCGTGGGGAGTGGTGCGTCGGGGATTGCGTGTGGAGGGCGTAGAATCGATAGTTGTATCATATTTGGGGCGTCTGATGAATCGTTGGATGAAATGATTGGTTTCATGACGTTAAAGTGGTGGCAGAGAACTCTAGAGAGGAATTTAGTAAAGGGGAAGTGTTAAGCTAGGTCAGGCTTACTCGTGAGGGTCAGCATTAGCGGTCAAGAGTGAAGGTCGAGGCATGGCGTATAAGGAAGGCGTCTTGGATATTAGGGTGTGCTTTTGGCGTACTGTTTTAGTATACGAGTCTACAGACGCGGATAGTTGGTTAAAAACGCGTCACAGAAGAGGTATAAGTAGAAAAGACGTGATGAGAGGAAGGGGAAGGATTGAGAGACAGGAATGCGCACAAAACGTACTATATATTAGGATCGTCTGTGGAAATTGCAGGTCCGCCGAGTTTCGGCAACGAAAAAAAGGCGCCCCGATTGACAGTTGGTTAATCGAGGAAGCCTGAGGTCCACAGGATTTTCTTGATCGATAGTGGGTAAATCAATATACGCCAGCGCTGGTGGCGAATGTGTGGTGAGGCACGGCAGGGCTGCGAATGTAAGTCCTCAGGCCTCAAGCCAAAGCTGGTTAAAGAGAGCCAATGTTCTTTTACCTACCCCAAGCATATATTGTTTATCCACGCGTCAGACGGAATTTATGCCACGCCATCGTCTCCGTAGGAACGTGTCCGGATGACCGGGACCATCTTCACATCGATTTGAATGATGAATATGTAGCTGACGAAATCCACATATTCAAGCGCGATAGAAGACATACAGCCAATGAGGGATAACAATCTTGAAACGATGTAGGATTCACGTCGAAGAAGCACCGACTTAGAGAGATATGTACCAACGGGGAGTCAAGGTTCACATTCAGGATGTCAGGGGCCGAAGACCGATGTTTTTGCCGCTGTTCCGTCACAAGTTCGGCTATCATCAAAGTTGGTTATGGTGCCGATCACATAGAGACCGCTAAGTAGTTTTGGACAAGCGCCATATTGACCGAAGGCCTTTTTTTTCACATGTTGGTCATGTTAGAGCCCTGAAACTGTCGCTGGTTGGTCAGTTCACGCGTGAAAGTGTACCATATATATTTGAAGCGCAATGCCGCCGACTATAGCTTCAGAACCCGATTTCCAACGACAGGAATCATTAGTCCAGGGCACTTGTGTATTCTGCTCCCAAAATTTCACTCTGAGCTCAGTTTCATTGAATTCTTCTGGGGAGAGCAGTGAAATGATACTTGCGTGAGCATTGCGATATGACCTTTGATACTTTGGTGGCCTCTAGGTGATCGGCACCAGGTGACCATTGTCAATCACCCCCAGGCACAGCACCCGAGTGTCGTATCCTTGGTATCGTTGACGGGGGCGCAGAGGGGCGCAGAAGTTTGCATGGAAACCGATTTACTCTAAGTACATACTTATATGTACATACATACATACATAGCCATGTACGTCATGGACTTTGTCAGTTCTTGAAGTTGAGTGTGCGAGTGCTGGGCAAATCGTAGGTTATTTAAGGCTCACCGATGCAACGCAGAGCTCAAAAATCAAAAAACACACATGTTATGCCCAGTGTGACCTTGGAGGAGAAATGTTGGAGTTAGTTACAAGGACAGATTTTGCAGCGAATTTAAGATGAAGTGTGGTTGTTGATAGACCTTACACAGTGCAGAGTCAAGTTCCTTGAAAGATAGAAACTGTATGGGACTGATTCAGGCGACACCCATGCGACCCTTTTCCATCGCCGTGACCAATGGAAGTTTCCTTCGATCAGACATACCAGACAATCATGGCTGCAAAGAAGGATCTATATATAAAGGAAAGTTGAAGGTTGTAATCTCTTTCCTGCCGATTATGATCATATTCAAAAATATCAAAGGAAGAGTGAAGGACGTAAAGGCTTCAAATCGGCACATCGCATCTCACCATCCATAATGAGTTCTGCAATAGCACGTGCGGTCCCTGGTGCATTGGATATACCCTTCATCGAGAAGGAAGATGATTCAATCGTTTACATGATAAATACAATGCTGAACTTACCCAACATGTGTGCCCCACTGCTACCATCAAGCCCCGTGCCACGCTATCCGCTCGTCCGACAATAGGGCCTTGTCGTCGCCCAACTACTGTTGGAAGAAAGCACGCTTGTTTTTGATTGACGCGACCTGCTCTCAAAACTCTCGATACACTGCAAACCTCCTCCCACACGTCTTCACAGGCACCGGGTTCTACCACAACGTCGTCCACAGACTCCGGGAGAGGTGCATCATCTCCCGGGCCACAAGCATAGACTTCGCCATCTGGCCCTGGGCGTGCGTATATTTCAGGACTACGATGGACATTATTGGCACGACTTGAAGAAGGGGGAAGGGTAATTTCCGTGAATAGGACATAAGGTGCGATGGGAAGCATACGTGCAGGTGGATGAATAGTGATACTGTGCGCGCGTGTTCCAGTGAGCGGAAGAGCAGGAACAAGACGAGGAGCCCAGGCACCTGCTGCGAGAACGACGTGTGTTGCGTCCAGATGTATTTGGTTGGTGATCATCTCCGTTGGAATCTGAGAGCGTCCTCCCTGAGCGTGTGTGATAGTGCATTGAACTCCTGTAACCTGTCCTGTAGGCGAAGTTGTGATGGAGGTAGCTCTCGTGCTAGGAAGGAAGGACGCGCCACAGTCTTGAGCAAGTGCAAGCATGCTTTGCGTGAAGAGGTAAGGATGTACTTGTGCGGTATCTCCTTGAGGTGCCATGGGTTCATAGGACTTGGTAAGATCAGAGTGCATCCAAGTCAGGTCGGGCGGAAGCCCGGTCTCTTTTTCCTTCCTCTTTCCAAGAGGCTTTCCGCCCTCGAGCCCTAGCGTCTTTTCCAAGCTTTTGCGTCGATCACCCAAACCGCCTTCCTCGTTCAACCCCTCTTTGCCATTCAAAAGTTCTTCTGCTGGTAGCTCCTCTCCGTGGCCATCCCAGCTCCCACAATTCACATATCGCCAACCCCATCGTTCGGAACCACCATGGAGTTCTGCTAACCGCACATGTTCATCAAACGAGACATCAACAAGAGGCTGAGGATATGCCCAGCGAGCGACGAGACCACCAGCTTTTCCTGACGCGCCTTGAGCCGCGCCGTGAACAGAGGCCTCGACAACGGTAATTTTGGTGTCAGTCGAATAGGAAGGGTGGTGTGTAAGGTAATAAGCAGTGGTACAACCGATAATACCACCACCAATGATCACGATAGAACGAGGTTGCTGAGACATATGTAAGTTGTTGCTTGATTTCAGCCGTCAATACCGGTCAATATTCAATCCTTGCATGCCGTGGAGTTGAGAGTTTTTGGCAAATAGATAGATAGATAGATAGATAAACCGACAACGGTCCGCGCACGAACAGCCGGGTCCCGGCCCGTGTTCCCCACTGGCACAGGCCGGACACTCCATCCCCTCCAGCGCTGTGATGATGATGGACAACTATGGTATTTACAGATTCGCCACTCAGCCCGGCCGTTCCAATAAATAAGCACTCGATCAAATCGGGAGGAAAGAACTTTGATTTCCAGTCCAAAAGTTCTCGAGTGAGGCCCCTGAGGGAGGCCAACCTCAACCTAACTACATAGGACTGTAAGTACAAGTAGAAAGGAAAGTAGAATGGAATGAAATGGAGTAGGGATGATGGGTGGGAAATTGAAAACGCTCTAAGTAAATCGAAAACCAAGAACTGCGAGCGCAGTGTGAGACGATATGTGAATATCTAGTGAAAAGAGTAACGTAACTGTGAGCGCAGTGCGAGACGATGTCGTCTTTGCAACGAGCTCGCAGGATTAAATCTAGGTGAGGACAAAGGAGGGATACTTGAAAGGCTCTTAAGGTATGTAGTAGATTAGATGATATCTATACATGAATTACATAATTATAAGATCTAGTTTTTGTGAACAATACGGTGATCTCCGGGTACACGTGGTTCCGAGCGTGCTATTCAGCCTGTCACTTAGCCCAACTTCTGTAACAGATGGGAAAGAAACCCGCCCCCAGTCTTGACTCTGTATTGCCAACGACTCTGGATGTATACGATGAGGGGTTTTATGAACTTGTTTTGCAACGACTGCTTTGGTGGGACTCGCCACATACCAGAGCAAGCCTTTTAGACAAAGGCTATACACTCTACCACAGGCTTGTTTATGCGGGCGAGCCCTCGGAGCTCATGTTTCCTCCCGATGTCGTATGCCATCCAAGCACGTTTCCTTTTGCCAATCATGACGGGCCAGGCACCAACGAGCATACCGATTATCCAGCCTTCACCGCCAACACTGGTGGACGGGTGAGAAGTGATTCTGAGGTCAACCCCAATGTTTACATTTTCTACAGGGAATTATGGGCTATGCTCAGGATGTTCATGGGAGTCACGTTGCTATCAAGGCAGTACTATGCGGGAGCGAGGAGCAACGTATCCTCCAATATATGAATCAAAATTTCCCAAACTCAATGGACAACTTCCAGGGCGTATTACCCGTGCTTGATATTCTTGAATTTGAGGGCCACTGGCTTGTTATCATGCCTAGGTCTGTTCTCTTTTCTCTCCTTAGGAGTGTCACTTATGTCTATAGATGGGGTGACCATCCTCTCAAACCCCAGTGCGAAAGCATTAAGGAAGTGTTCCATTTCATTCACTGTCTCTTAAAGGTCAGAGGCCCTTTAATTTCCTCCTCATGCACTCTTAACTTTATCATCAGGGACTAGCCTGCATTCACAAACACAGGATAGTTCATGGGGTGCGTTCACGGCTGTTAAACATTCTATCTATCCTCATATAGTCATCAGGACATCAAATTAGACAACATTTTGGTTAACCACGCCGAAAGATGGCAGCACGACCATATCAACGACCGTCGTCGGTCACTACGCGTCGAAGGGAAGTTGACATACGCGCTGTTTGATTTCAGCCATGCCACTATGTTTCCACTCTCCATGCCCATAGAGAAATGCTACCTTCCCAGCCACATATCATTCAGGACCCACCCTTTGCAGCGTCCTTCCGACACTCACCAGGGGGAAATAGACTTTGATCCCTTTGCATTTGATGTCGGCATGTTAGGTGTCCTCTTTTGTACAGAATTTCAAGTGAGGCTCCATGTCCACTTGTATTATCGTGCCAACTAATCCATACTTAAGCATCTCACCTTTACGGCACCAATGCTAGCACCCTTATTTGACAGGATGACAACCAGGGACATCTCAAGACGTTTCACGGCGTCTGAAGCACTGTTGTTCTTTGAAGAGCATGTAGACCGTCTAACATCTTCACAAGAAGCGTTAATGTGCCCTGCGCCAACTCTCCAACTGGTTCCATTCAATTTTTATGACCGATGGAATGGCTTGGATTCTACTTTTGTCCAGAAATGGTCAGCATATCGCGAAACGCCAATCCCGCTTCATGTTCAATTTTTATGGCGGCTCTGCGACCACCGTTGGGGTCGATGGCTTGTCAACTTTATTCGCCGACTCTCCCGTAGCATCATTTACATACAAGGTCTCCAATGGTTGGCGCCAGGGCAGATATGTAATACTTTATTTGAGAACAAATCAAAGTCTAACGACTAGGAAACCAGCAAGAAGGCAGAGGGGAACGATTGCTGTCATTCTCAGTGAACCCAAGGAAAAAAGGGTCTATATCTATATGATGAGTATGCAATTGTGGTAAGCACCTCATTTGCTGCTCGTGCACGAAGGCTCTCAATGCTAAAAACTGACTCTCAAGTCCCATTTCTTGGTTTAAAATTTTTTCTACCACACTGCCACAAGCAAAAAATAACATGCATCCTGATTGGCATTCTAGCCTGCCCAGATTTCATGCCTGTGATCTATATCAAAGCGCAGGGTAGTGTTAGATAGGAAAACGACCAAATGGACAACGCAACAACGGCAATGTTGACAACAGCCTGGACAGCGACCATTGCAGGATCATTCCAGACTTCAACAACAGAACTGACAGTAAGCACTGAAGACTCGCTTCCCATGATCATGACACGAGATCCTTTCTCAAGATTTTGGCTGACCTTAAGCTGGGATAATGCCTGGCATTGTTTGCAATGACTTGTACTGTTTTGGCTTCGTTAAGATAACCATTTCCTTTGAGAAGTCAGCCACAACTTTCTTCAAGAGAGACAAACATACTTGATAGTCAGGGCGAGGTTTTTGAGGGATAACGGGAGTGGTTATGATTATAGTTGAACACTTCTAAAGAAGACAGTTATTAGACTTATTAGCAGGCATCAGCCTCAGAGTTGACGACTATAAATGATCCAAAGTGCAGGGTGTGCACGCTGATATAACGGGGGTTTCATTTATATAGTCCTAATGTATCCAGAGCACATGTAAGGTGTCATCGGGTTCATCGAGGGCTTTTCTTCTGAATCTTGAGATTCTATGGACCCTATTGTCCCATAATGGTCAAGTTACCTTGTCTGCTTGAAAGAGCTCGAAGATCTACTTGATACCCCAACAGGCAGCCGTTGGTGTTCAGCCTCGAGTTTCCGGTGAGCTGCGAGAACTGTTATCGGCCTTAATTCTGGATATATGTGTGACGTCAAGCCTGAGTACTGAGTACTAAGTGACGGTGATGCACCTGGATTTGTTGATTTAGTCGTCAGACACTCAAAAATAGGAAAAACTACATTTCTACAGAAACAGGCAGATCATAATTTTCTGCATGGAGCGACAAAACATCTACCATTTTTTTCTGAAAAAAGTTAGGGTTTGAAGGATTTTGTAAGGCTTGGAACAGATGCACATTCAATTTTTGCATGCTGAGAGCTTTTTAGCAAGGATGGATGGACATCTGTGGTCATTTGAAATTTGGTACCGGCCCAGCAGTTCCGAGAAGCACTTGATGAATCCATTTCTTGTTCCACGTTAAGCTGCTCAGCCTTGGATTAAATTCTCAAGTCCGTCTATCAGCCAGCTGAGAAGGGGATAGCTACTTAGTTGAAAAAGTTCAGCCGGGCTGGTAAGCAATTTTTCAAAGTCCGCAAGCTTGAATCCTTCACATGAGCCAAATTTATGTACTGTAAGAGTCCATGCTTTTCCAGATCAGGAGGCCAAGGACTTCAACTTGGCATCGCGTGGGCATTCTGTCTGGTGATGAGTAGTCCACTTTCTGCCTGGCTCATGTAGATTCGGGTGCGAGCCGACTTCACATTATACGGCAAGCACACGGATCAGGAGTTTCACGCTCCGCGCCTGCGAGATTGACAGGCTGGTCGGTCCGGAGAAAGCTACGATTAAGTTACCATGATCGTGGCTGAAATGCAAGTTTGAACCTAATTGAAGTAACTCCAACACTTGGTATGATAACAATCGATGCATAGGTGGTGAGATACTTATCTGAGTATTAACTCAGCTTTGCCTGAGTCGAGGTTTCTTGGTTAGCGATTTGGAATAGTAGCCCTCACCCAACCCTCACCCAGGTTTCTTTTGAGACCTGGCTCTGACAAGGATCTCAAATCTTTTGATGTCGATGAGGAAGATTCAAATTCAAAGGTCATGAATATCAAAATCATGCCCATCATAATGGTAAACGTAAAACATACATGGCGTTAGAACCTGTGAAGATTTTTTTCTCAAACGCCTTCTCGTCAATCAGTCGATACACGTGAACACGAGCCATATGGACATCTTTTATTTTAGGATGCGTCGAAACC
>JABCKO010000004.1:101938-167432 GCA_018855915.1 Tephrocybe sp. NHM501043
ATAATAAATATTAGGCGTAAGTGACTGGACATGGAAAACAATAATGCCTCTCACTAGCATCCCAACTCGCAGACTCGGTCCCTCGGAAAAGATGGACCTTTCGTCAGTGCCGTCAGGTTAGGTACTGTGGGTGAGTTCACATACGCTTATGCTTTTTCCCTATTCACTCAATATTGCTCATTCAGCCATGGGCCCCTTTTATGATCAAAGTAATGATCAAGAGTCTCTCGATGCCTTGACCTATGCTGCCGATCGTGACATGAAGTTCTGGGATACTTCTGATGTCTACGGCAATAGTAAGCATACTCACAATTTTATCGAACTTCGATCACAACCTAACGTAGTTACTTAGGCGAGGACCTTATCGGGCAATGGTTTAATACAACCGGTCGTCGTTCAGAGATCTTCCTTGTCACACAGTTTGGTGACTGGGATACCGCAAATGACAACAAAGTGCTGATACTACATACATTCCGATAAACCGATCCACCTGATTTGACCCTTTTTGACCAATTTCGACGTAAGGCCGCAAGGTCTCGAGTATGATTTCAACTGGAACGTCGGGATCAACGCGGCGTTGGTAGTATAGGTCGATATAGTCTGTCTTAAGCTTATCAAGCGAGCGCTGGATTGCAAAGTTGAAGCGTGCCAAGGCGGCCAAAGGCATTGGCGATAAGGTCCGCTGACTTCCCGGAAGACGAAAATCAATGCCGCGGTTCTTGAAGGAGAACATACCTAAGAATTTCAAGATTGTATACGAGCTACAGAAGTTTGCCACCAAGTACAATGCCACGTTGGGACAAATCACCCTAGCTTGGATACTGGCAGAACATCCAAACAGTACGTTCATACCATTTAGGTCCGTATATATGCGGGTCGCGTGGCCGTCGATGTCGAAATATCACCAGACGCCACAGTACCATATATAGGGGGTTGGAGGGAGATATTACTAGTAGACGTAGAGCAGACACATGCTCAAAATACAGGTGTATGGCATTCTGAGCCTCAAAGATGCTCATGGAGCTCCGCCACCCACTGCTGATTGTTTCGTTGGGGCCGTGATAAGCATATGTACATACTATCAGAATAACGGCACCACTCACTGGCATTATCTTAGAAGAAACGATTTTTAGATTATTTTTTGTCACTGGCAATTACACCGATCAAGAGCCCACATGTCGTGCGTAGCGATTACCTAGTGAGTGGTCGATGAAACTTTCGTAGTTTCCCTTTCATAGCATGCTAGTAGTGTTATCAGAGGCAAAGAATTACTCAGCCTCCATGCTTGTCGATTGTAACCGGACATAACGCCACGATTTCGAAACAAATACTAGGACCCGTCGCCACTCCTTGCCCAAACAAGAGCTCGAGTCACTATGTTCCAAGTATACGACGGCATTCTGCCCTTCCTCAATGAGCAACGATGCTCGCCACAAATTCTAGCTATTATTCTCAGCGACGGCACTGCCATTGGGACATCTCACGATTGCTGAATCTCATTCTACACAGATCAGCTACACTTTGTGTCGCGGATGAGGCTTCTTTTTAGTTCACTCAAAAATCCCCGTTACGCCTCCAGATTGCAGATCAAATAAGCAGTACTATCCATAAGGTATAGTGTACAGGAATATGATACAGATAACATATTGAAAGCATAGTGACAGATGCAATGAAAAATACCATGATAATCAAACACCCAAAAAATTCTAATCCTCGAACAGGTGGCGAGGCGATCCCACCTGATGCGTGGTTTATATACATCGTGCATGAAAGTGACAGGAACACACACCTTATACATGTAGGACTGCCATGTCTCCTGAAGGCTCCGGTCATCAGCAGCAATGCCCCTCAACGCGCCATCTGGCGTGTAGTGCTGGTGCTGCGGTAGTTGGGCAGGCGGGGGATTTTGCACAACCTGGTTCATTGACATATATGCTGGGTTGTGTTGCGTCCAGTACTGGTATGCTTCTTGCTGAGGTGGCTGAGATTGTTGTTCCATAGATGTGTAAGGATGGCCGGTGTACTGGTCTTGAGAATAACTCGAAGAGGCAGGCTGTGCAACCGCCACAACGTGATGATCTATAGGTAGTTGCTGTTTATGTAGATGGGCTGAGGAGGTATAGGCCTGCTCGCTGGTCGTATACTGCGAATTCGCCATACCTGGTTGAGGAGGCACCGTCTCACGGTACTCAGACGAAGCGGCGTACATCGAGCGCTGTTGTGGTGGAGACAGTTGCTGCTGAGTATCTCGCTCCGAATGTATGTAAATATGACGCTGCCCTGAGCCAGACCGTGAGTGGGAGGGCAGCTGATGCGGATCAGTAAAACCTGGCGCTTGGCGGATTGCGTTTTGGTTGTAGTGGGCGTATTGTTGGGGCGGCTGTTGATACTGAGGTCGATGGTGCTGCACTTGTCTGTCGTTTTTCTGTTGGTGCTGCAGTTGTTGTACACGCTGCTGCTCCTGAAGAACCTGCTGTTGTTGATACTGCTCCTGCTCTTGCAATCGCAGCTGCTCTTGCTCTTGTTCATGGTACAGCCGCTGCTGTTCCATCTCTAGCTGTTGCTTCTCCAGCTGCTGCTTCTCCATCTGTTGCCTCTCCGCATTCTGCCTCTCTATCTCTATGCGTTCGGCATATTCCTTGTGTGCCATCTGGATTTGTTGCCGTGACGTAGATTCCAACACAGGTCCCTCTGTTCTTGCAGCCACCCCTACACCATTCGTACCATACGCTTCACGAATCTGGGCCGCAATCTGCCCGTCGAAGCCACGCAACTCCATCACAAGACTGGGATGTACGCCCGCGAAAGACGGATTGTCCACGGGGATGAACGCTTGGCTCGGAGCATTCGGTGAGTCAGAAGCTGAACGTGGGGAACCCGATGACGAGGAAGTTGCTGTGGAGGTGTGCATGCGTGGAGCGGCCTTGGTAGTCACTGTGTGCGTCTTGCCGCTAAAGATGGACAGTTCGTCCTTGTGCTGACCGCCTGCTGGGGTCGGCACAAAGATGTCTCCCATCACGCTCGGCGGAATGCCGCTGGTTGTGTCAAGGAATGTCTTTTGAGCCTTGCTTTGAAGTCGTCGAAGGATAGGCTGCAGAGGAGAATGAGATATGTTGAAATGAGCAGCGGTCAGGACTTACCAGGAACTTTGCCGCACGGCCTCCGTAGGCCGATGCTTGTTGGAAGAGCTCACATACTGTGTTGAGTTCGAGAAGAGCGGCGGGAGCCACCTTTGACGATGAATGCGTCACGACAGATGCTAACATCACCTACGCGTGAAAAAGACAAGCATCAGTGTGAGGTACGAGTAGAGACAGAACCAAAAGGCGTACTGATGCAGAGAATGCATGAGTCCAGAGAACCCAGAAGCGCGCGATTTGAGCGGGGAACATCCCAAACTGCTGACGTACAGATCCAATGATTGTACATGCGCTACGATACCCAGCGAGGAAGGAAGGTGCGTATTGGCTTCGGATAGGGTCAGTTGGATGGCTAGCGATCGCATGTGCAAAGAAGCAGCGATGGATATAAAGAAGAGCTACATAGTAGACAGGGGTTTAGCGGTTATTTGTGCAGGGCGATGATAATTACGAAAGAATCGGATGCCCGAGACAAAATTGGATAGATAGTGAAAGCGGGACTCACTGAGCTCGCGATAATTAGTTGGCATAAAATGGCTCATTGTCTGCGCCAAGCCAGCCCCCTGAGGAGGCGCACCCTGTGCATATGCGGGTAGTTCCATATCTCGGACTTTGCGATCGAGTTCAAGAATGATAGAGTATTTCGGGGCGCGCGATGTTAATGTCCCCTGAACGACGCCTGCAACACATTCGGCACCAAAACGTGCTTTCCAAAATGGGACTGTGCCATATGACGTGAATGAGGGGGAAGATTTACAAGCGGGGAGGGAGTCTTACAACTGGGTTGAACGACACCTTCATCAGTCATGGTTTGTTCCGGATCGAATGGTAACTCGCAATCCACGAATGGGAGAGAAAAAGTGGCTAGACGACCTGTCGCTAAGCTCTGTCATGATATACTCTTTGATTAGCGCTGCAACTTGGAAGATGAAAACGCATTATGAACCTGCCAACAGTCAGTTATAAACAGCTCCCAGAAGAGGGCACGACGTTTCTGCACTTCCGCCACAGGAAGATCCCAACGCGCACAGTCTCGATCTGTTCCAATACCGTGTCATTCTCACTCTTACCTACAAGAAAGCTCAGACTTACGAAGCCCAATCTAGAAACCAAGAGCGTAAACTTCAGAGAATTTGAATGACATCGATAGTGCACTTACACTCTGCGCCAACTTAGTTGCCAGGCCCATGAGCGCCCAGGTCGCCTCAATTGCATTCTCCCCCCCATTCATGCCTTCAAAGATTCCCATCAACGCTAATGTTTGCACCGTAGCGACTGATGGTGGTCTCTCGAGTACAGGCGCCAATGATAAAGCTGCCTTTGTTAATGTATAATACGCCTCGGCCAGCTTCGTCCCATGCTGCGCTCCTCCGTCCGTCATCGCACCAAACGTAAACAGGATGAATAACAGCGCAAGGTCATGAGGGGTCTGGCTAAGTGCTGTTGCCCCCGCTGACTGGGAAGCCTCGAGGTACCACGTCGGTAAAACCTCCTCCTCCAGCTGTCGCCGCGTAACTGCGCCAAAAAACCAGGGAGCCTGATCCATATACAGAGTACAGAGACGGTGGGCTTCGGGCCAGGAAGGGAGGTACGTTTTCACGAGAGCGTCGAGGTCAAGATCCTGTGGTAGAGGGATGGACATCGGTGGACTGCTGGTGTTAGAGGGTGAGAGGGGAAATGCGGAGGAGAGGGCATTGATGTTTGCTGGGAGGTTGACATTGTTAGGAGACCAGGTCTGGGTTTCGGGGCTCCTTTTGGATGGCGGAGGTGAAGGGGTCAAAGCTTCTTCGCCCTAGTGACTGTTAATTGGCTTGTTGGATATGGAGATAGAATGGCAGCGTACAATTAGGAGACTCTGGTGGCGATGGGTTAGACCGAAATGCGAATGAAATATAGATCAACCGAACCTCTTGACCAGCTGATCGGCCGTAGAACGTCGCAGCGCCATCGTCACGGATAGCCAGTGTGCCAAAGGCATCGATCGTCTGGCTCTCCTCCGTCTCTTCTTCCTTCGGCCGTAATCTTTCGTCCCCCTCACCCGCAGCATGTAGTTCAATGATGCTCTTAATCTTGAGGAGGTCACGTTGAAGGAGCGGGTGCGTCTCTTGTGTCTGCGTCGACTGCAGGATCGCAAGCGCGTCTTCCAGTAGCCGTATACGGTCACTCATCACGGCGATCTTCTGGTGCAACTTTTCCGTGTCTGCAAGAACGAATCTGCATTTACAAGTAAATAATCGTCGTAATCGACTTCAATTCAGGCATAGACTCACCTTGTCCCTTGACCGGTAGTAAGGCTCCCGTTCGGACATATTGCGGAACATCCGCGCCGTTTGCAACTAGAGATAGAAGATGCGAAGAGGATGAGTATATTGCCTAGTCACGTTACTGGCCCGCGGAAGAGGGTACTGGGAGGGGTGTGTGTGATTCACATCACCGTAAAGCCACTTACCTCGAACAGGGCACCGTTTTGTCGCATTTCAGTTTAAGTCTGGACGGGTGACAGTCCTTTAGCAGTGTGCAGCAAGATGAACAATTAGCATACCTTCTACACTCTGCACACGAAAGAGCACCTAAGACAACACACATCCATCAGTATCTAGTAGGCCACTTGTTGACTGACCACAGCGAACAAAGAAGCGTACCTCGGGCGCGCTTCGACTCCTTGTCCTGTGCCCGCTGCGCTTGTGCTGCAGTCAGCTCCTTGCGCACTTGCTGGCCATGCATCACCTCGCTTCAGGCTGAAGCCGTGCTCAAGTTGCAGTGTTCGGCACAGAGAAGAAGGTGGTGGTTGTAGTTTGGGTGTCCTGGGAGCAAATTGGCCAACCCCCAGGCACACGTAATGACAACCTTTGGGATCTCGGACTCTTGCCAAATGGATATCTTGACATATTATTTGCTAAGGGTTCCGTGACGGACCCAGATTTTTTTGATAAGATCGCCATTGGAAACTTCGGGAAATAATGCAAGGAAAGACTAAATTTCAGTTCTTGAACAACGACTGTATGAAAGTACTGGCCCTTTTCTTGGGGCTACAGGATGGGGCCTCAGAAAGCACGGCGGCGATAAACTTTAGCGCCAGTCTTGATGCATGATGCATGATTGATCGGTCGATCATCACCATGCATCACAATGAATTCGAACACATTTGTGAGAACGAATCAACTTTTTCGCAAAAACAGTTGCTATGCCGAAAAAGAAACTTGGTGTCCATTCTAGGCATTTGCCGCTAACATGCTCGGGCACCAGATGGGCAACTGACAAGGAACAGATCTTCTGACGCACTTCCCGTATATCTTATCCATGAGCTCGAATACATTTTCGCCATGAGGCTTGCATGAGATGGTTTCGTTGGATGAGCCAATTGAGTAATTCGAAAGGTCCCCAAACCCCGTTCCGGACACATCGAGGCAGCACCGAGATAGAAGTGCAACCAAAATTCAACGTGTTTTCGAAGATCGAGAAGCCGAGCGAAAGATTTCAACTGAGGCGAAATGGCTTTGGGGCCTATTAAAAAAACGATTTCAGTGGCGGTGCGATCGACATGCCAAGAGACAAGACACTTGGAAGCGTGGGCTATTTTGCTTGGAGCGGGATCTATTGCAACTAGCATTACGAGGATCGTTCTAGCGCGACGAAGTATATGTGATACAAAACGATGCATAATTTGACTCATCAGAGATGTTCAAGAACTTTACAAAAAAATTCGCGCCAAGACATTGACCCACTCAGTCCGTCATAAAATACTAAGGCCCTAAGCTCGATGGACTCCTTTTGTGGAGCGTCTTTAGGTGTAGTGGGGTCTTGAAACGTAGTGTGAGGGGTGAAGACTGCCACACTTCCATCCTGTCAGGAATCAAAGCCGCAGAATCTACGTGTCAGCCCACAATTGCGACATTACAAATTACATTTACCACTAACGACTTGATCAAAACCGCTTCCTCAGTCGTAATGCCACTAAAATAGGTCCATCTCTGCTCTTCACTGAATCTAACAAGGAGCGTCTCCCCCTCATGATCAGGATATACGAGTGCAACCGGGAACGTGTCTCTTTCGGGTACGACGCTCCTGTAATCGCATAGGGCCAATGGCCAGTCCAAAGCCGGGTTTGCAATGGGGTGCCAGAGATTCACGATCTGGAACGGTGCTTAAGAAGCTGGGGGGCTTCAGAGACAGAGAGGTGTCGGTGTACACGTTCGATGGAGGACTTGGTGGTCTGGTCGACGTGCGCCTGTGCTACGGGCTGCCTTTTGGAGACGCTGTCGTCAATTTGTCCCGGGCGGCGACGTCGTATGGCTATTAAAATCATGTCAAAAACGTAATGATAATGAAATGCTAGGCCTACTATGATCAAAGAACACGATACGACTTGCTCCCGTGACAGCTTTGAGCAGGGCCTCGCTCTCAGGGTCTCGGGGCTTGCATTGACGGTGTTGTATGCGCGCTCAGCGGAGACTGGGGAAATAAAGAATATGATTTGACCCGTGGTCGCAGCAGCGGGTACAGCTGTGGTCGTCATACTAGCTCTAATAGAAGTGGATGAGGTACAGTTGAGTCAGTGAACTCGTTGGGAATTTGGTGCGGAAGGACGGGGTTATGGTAATCTTCGGTTGTTTATAGCACCTAGTGGGGCATTCTGTGGGGCGAGTGAGCCATGCATAGCGTTGATGCCGCCTTGCCAGCAGAGGAAATGAATACGGGTGGTGGTAAGAATGACAAGAAGCCAAAAAACAGCGCCAGCTTAGTGAGGTAGTGACGTCACTAAACGCCTGGGAAGCGTAGTTTGATCTTCGGCATGATGACGAAGGGCATCTATGAAAAACGTGAGCTTGAGTTGGGTAGTGTGAGAGCACACGGGAGGGAGTTTTATTAATGGATCTCGTAACAGTCACCAAAAGGATTAGTTCAGCGGGTTTCTCACGTCGAGAACAACCCCATAATAAAATGCGTAAGAGTTTCATGATGAAGGGATTCAGGGCCAAACCTCGACGCATTATTGTCAATGGGTACATAGGGACCACCAGAATGGATCAGCCTTATTTTGAGTTTTGACCCCTTACCAAAGAGAGAAAGTAAAAAACCACATTAACTACTCCTCTGCAAACAGTAAACGTTAAACCCTCAAATCACCCTTCACCTGCGTTGAGCAACTTGGAATCACGGTCGACGTCACACGCGGCATCTTATCCATTTTCAACTCTCCCGAGATGCACGCTATGTCCCATCCCGGACACAGATACTATATCTGATCGAGGACTTAAGGATGCATCATCGATCAAGCTTCGATCAAGCTTGAGGTGCGTTCACTGATCATAATGGCATCTGTCAGTGAATCTTTCAACCATATGATTACTTTGCCATTGTTACTACTTAATATTTGTTGGTCCAGATTGGTGGCGAACGCTCTCATGTTGCTCCCAGAGTCTGATATTCCATCTGAGCAGCGTCAATGTGTGCAACCGACAGACCGGAAACTCTGGGCAACAAGGTTCTACTCAGACCGTCCGATGTAACACTAGTAGGACTGCTTGAGGACTGCCACATTGAGTCGACAGTCACCGACTGTCTCGAATGGCTATCGTGCTTTATGTTGACAACACCAGCATGTCTCAACCTGTATTCGGATACGCAGAACGTGTTCGATTCGTGGCTACTTGACGGTCGATTGGGGGCACATCTCGATAAAAATTCAAGCCGCCACTCCAAGTTCTCCTTCCTTGTTGATACCATGCTGCTCATATCTTCTCTCGCCAGGCGAAAACATCTAATTACCTTATCCACTGAGATTTTAGTCCTCCAGCTCTTCTACTTTTCTATCCGCGACTTATAACAAAGTCTTCATTTTTAGTATGCGCGCAAATTGCAAAAGCCACTTCCAGAGATACGGAGGTAATTTACTCAGGTAAATGGCAGTTTTAAATTATTCAAAAAAGCTGATATCGTGAACACATTAGGTGATCTTCGTGGATCATTGGGCAAGTTCGAGCCCTCAATATGCCATGTGCAGCGTTAGACCAGTGAGCCCGGAAGCCGTCGGGGCCATTGTATGTGTCACGTTTAAAGCGCTCTTGTCTTTTTTTACTTACGAAGGGTTCGTCAATCTAGCTTCAAAATGCCGACTCAACTCGAACACCGTTTGCCGTACGCCTGTTCGCACGTCTCGATGAGTAAACCCCGATTTTTTATCAGGTCAAAGGCGGTGGATATTCGACCAACTCTGGCTTTTGTCCACATAAGCAATAATCGCCCCTGATTGCGCTTCCCCTTAAGGATACTCATGGCTAACGAATCAACATGGGCTAGGCGTAGATGACATTGTTGCGTACGAACTTGTCAAGCCGGCTGGCCAGGTTGTAATGGTATCAGAGGACCCCTGAACATATGTGATCAATCAGTTTGAAGCGTCCATGTACCCTCAAGTATCCCTACGAAATTATTCAAGCCTTACTGCTGGGGCATCAGTAGCGATCCTCAAATTCACGATTAGGCATTGTCATGAATCCACCTTCGATCCAACGAACAGTTCTGGGTCTGACCAGGCGGCACTCGACGAGGGGCAAGACATATCGGGTCAAGCCTTATATCTAAACTATGCGATGGCGGGCACACCAGTTGAGGAAATATATGGTACGAACCTTCCCAGTTTGTGGCGCCTATGTGAGTCAGTGGATCCGCAGAATGTGATGAGTCTTGCCGGAGGTTTCAGGATTTGACATGGAATGTTAACTTTTAAACTTTCCTCCTACTTTTTTTTTTAAAAAAAGGACAGGATAAGGGGAATCGGTTATACATATCTTTAATCAGATTAGATACTAAGGCATAAGCGCTAAGCGCTAAGGCTTCAACAGGCTAACTTGTAAATTACGTCAGCGCACCTCCCCTTTTACCTTTTACGTTGACCACGCGGAAACAGCGTCCTCTTCAAGCATTTTGCCTGCCTTCCACTCTCTCCCATTACATCTCTTTTACATAATAACCCCAATACATTGCATATCTGACATCTGAGCCCCGCATTTCCAATTTATGCTGTTCTACCTCACAGCCCGCATCGTCAGGTATGTCTTTGACTTGTTTCGTGTGCCCAAGATTTCTTCGATCAAGCTGATCTTTTCATCGATGCAGCTCGGCGGCGGCATTTTTGTACCCTGGATATTCGTCGTACAAGACTTTAAGCCAGCGGCCTGCCTCGGAGGAGGAGCTTGAGCGCTGGCTCATGTATTGGTCTGTTCTTGGTTGTCTCGTCGGGGTTGAGTACCTTGCGGAATGGCTTGTCTCCTGGTTCGTCTCATAAACTCTAATTCTTGTGTTATGTTAACCAGCCAATGGTTATATTGTATAGGATTCCGTTCTACTACACCATCAAAACCCTATTTCTTCTTTACCTTGCACTCCCACAGACACAGGGGGCTTCATATATCTACCGAACACACCTTTCGCCCTTCTTCCACGCACACGAGACACAGATTGACGCTACTCTTGCGTCCCTCAAAGCGAAGGCATACAGATTCGTCCAGGAACGTCTTCGGGCGCTATGGGACACTGCGGCCGCGTCACTTCAACAAAATCCCAACAGTGCTAGTACAGGAGGAGCTACCCAGGGTAGCCATCAGCAGCCCACGCTTGCAGGCCCAGTATCTGGCCCCACACAGCTTGCTGGCTCGCTTTGGCGCACATATGGTCCAGGAATCATGGCGTCTGGCGCAGCACTGCTGCGTTCCGCTACTGCTGCGGCCACGACCCCTGCATCCACGAATACCTCAACAAACAACCTACGTACCCCTCCCAGCACGCGCCCCTCGACTCGGTCACAGGACTCCACTGAACGTCGAAAACAGCTCGAAGCAGAGCTCGCGGCTCTGACAGCTGTACCTGAGACCATTATTCCTCAAACTAAAGGCAGTACCGGTACGAGCCGGCCTTCATCCTCTGCTTCGGCGTCAGAACTTGGGTTGAGAGAGCGCACGTACTCGAATTCGCGGTTTGAGGAAATCGAGGTGCCTAGCGATGTAGAGGGGTACGATGTTGGTGATCATGAGGGACAGGGCGAGGCGAGGCCCGCCGCTGCATCAAGGGGAAGCTGGTTTGGCTGGGCTACGGGGTCGGCACAAGGTAAAGGATATGAGAGAGTCAAGGGCGAGTAAGTGGAGTGGGACAATCATTGCGCAGGAGGTCAATCTTGGGATGATGGAGGATGTCCTGAGTGTGACGGACTCTGGTACTTACTCACCTTGAATGTGTTTACATCTGTATTATATTTGATTCATTGTTTTCAAAGACGCGCCACGACCACTCCTTTCAGCTCGTAGAAGAATGTTTGAACGCAATGCCAGACAAGTTGGGAAACGCGTCCCGGTCACGCACCGTTCAATTATAGTCACGCGTTAAACCCCTCGACCACGTGCTTGACTGAAATTCAACATATTTAACTTCCTGTTCTTGGCCTCAACTGCTGCAGACTGAGATGGGGCGCTTAACGATGAAGAAATCTCACAAGAAGAAAGTCACAACGTTTGAAAACTCAGGAGCACCCACCGATAGTCTATATGCAACTATGTCAAGATACCAATCATTCGTAGGTGTGTTTCTAACAACTCCTCTTGGGCCAAATTCTAATCCAACTGCAGTTCGTGACGAGGACGGCCTGGAGCATACCTTCCGGAGGGGCGATAAGTAGGTTTTTGGACGTAATTTATGAGTTCTATTAATTCTCCCAGTGCCACAATTCTACCAAACGACCGGAAACCTGGCGATTCACTTGAACTGCACGAGTATTGGATAGGCCGCATTCGCGATGTGCGCGCACAGGGAAATCAGGTTTGGGTACGTGTACAGTGGTATTGGTCACCCTCAGAGGTAGCACATTCCATGAAGTCTTTGTAGGTTGTCTGTTTCCTTTGTCAACCCCTACTGACCACCGTAGCGACTACAAGCTCTGCAGCCCATACGAGCGTATATTTTCTGATACCTTTGACTACGTACACTCAGACGCTTTTGACGGTGCCCTGTTCTCTCTCCTCTGTCCTGTAGACTTGGCTAATGTGCCCGAAAGCTGTTATTACGATGCACAAAATGGACGACAGCAACCTCAAACAGCCGCATATACCTTTTGACGACGACGAATTCTTCTCGCGGTCGAACTTCGAAACCAAGCTGCGAATCATCTCGGTGGGCTTTCCTTTGCTTGAAGATCAGAAGACCGAAATGACACCCTCGCCACAGCCCAAGCTCGGAGATCATTCATGTTGCTGCAACGTCCCATACGACACCACCGCCTGTCCTCTTATGCACTTCTGCCCACGGCCAACTTGCCGACGATACTTCCATCCGTCGTGTCTGATCAAGGACGGGTACAGGGATCCGGATACGGCAGATCGCGCTTACAGGCTTTTGTTCGCATCACCGGATCTGAATGGGGACTCTGACTTTGTCGTGCGCCAGAGAGAGGAGGAAGTGGTGGAGCGGCAGCTGTCGCCGGGGCGAAGTATAAAGAGGGTCAGAGTTGGGACGCCTCTGGACGAAGATAGGTTGACGTTAGTTATACCCGAGAAGGAAGATAACCCCCACGAACCGACCTCTTCGCAGACTCGCAGTGCAAATACGACGAGAGGTAGGAGACGAGGGCGAGGTCGGGGACGGGGACTTGGAGATAGTAATGGCGTAAACTCAATAAAGACATCCATTTCCACTCCCCCCGTCCACTATCCCACCGGTCCTATTGGCCCTTCCGTGTTTGACCCCGACGCGACGGAGATGCTTCTCGCCTCTCTCCCGCCAGATCTTGTGCGCATCGCTCAGCAGCCGATTGTACGCGGACGCGCCTTCTACGCGGGTGGGCTCTCTGGGAACTTGAGTGCTGTTGTGGCTGCACGGAGAACTGTTTATACCGCGCTTCTAAGAAGAGAGGCAGGGGAGGATGCGAAGAACTATGGACTGGATGGATGGGAAGAGAGGGTGGGACCGATAGAGAGGGCGTTGGTGAAATTGAAGAATTCGGATCGCCTTGATGACGCAGGCCGTCGGAGTAAAGCTCAAGGGAAGGGTCGGAGAGGTAGAAAGAGAAAAGGAAGTGAGGAGGAAGAGGGCATTATACCTCTCCTTTGTCCTCTCTGCCGCTGCGCGATCTAGGTTTACTTTCCCACCTCCCACCTTGTAGTTGTGATTTGCGCGTCGTCATCTAATATTCCTCCGGATTGGAGGTCATTTCTATTTGTACATTACTCAACCTATTTCCTCGTGTATCTATAGTTGACCCTCTGCATAGAGTTTACTTCACAAGAAGCTAGATGTCTTTCTGACTTTCCTTTCCATTTTGTTTCTTTCTCGGGATCGCATGACCTTGGTGTGAATTGTATCAATTGTAAGTAGTTGGCTCGTCGTCCTCCCACTTTAAATGAAGACAGAGCAGCTTGCTTCTTGTCTCAAGCTTTTTGGTGTTGGGAGGCTGAATAAGGCATGCTTTTGCTTTTCCACAAAGCAAAGCAAACATCGATAGGTTCATGATCAACGAGTCCATTTGAAACTCGATACATAATAGTATCATTGACAAGACATTTCTTTATTATCGGCCGTCAGTCGAATGAGTTAACGAACCAAGGAGACGGCCGACCTTGTAGATAATCACTGGGAGGAAGGTTCGATCAAAGGATTGAGGAAGTTCCCCGTCCTTTTCGATAATAAGGGAGATTGAATCGCGTAAAGGGTTGGTGAATAAGAATGGAGTTTGTCACGCTCTTAAAGTCTAGCACTTAAGGGGAAGTATGCTATGATACAAACCTATGGGTACCCCAAGGGTGCCCATCAACCTTCCTCTAGGTAATTTTAGACCGAGTCTCGGTTTCCATCAGAAATGAGGCATCGAGACAGTCCTTGTTGGAAGAGACTAAATAAAGGATACGGCAATGATTTGACAGGGAGTATGCTTCATATCAATCTAAGCATAAGTATCAGAAAATTGGGAAACTTCGAAACGAGTCTGAGACTCCACGATACAATACCAGACGACCGATAAGAAAGAGTGATTCACATAGGCGACTGAGGTAGCGCAAAAAAAATAGAAATAAGTAATCAGAATGACCAGCCCATGGAGATACACCCAAGTAGTGCAAGTGATAGATCGGAAGTAGTCTACGCAGGAGGGTTGCCTAGATCACTTGTTTCACTACTGCTGGCTTCAATGACACTCGTCAGTTTTCAGCATGATTTCCAAATATACATATATGTACAGCAATTTTGTACCACTCGCCATGGCCCTCGCACATGAATTTTAGGTTGGAACTGCCCACCCGCATGACTGTCCTGGACTGAAGAGTACTTGTTGTAGTTATCGAACATTGGGACGAAGGTTGGGTACATGCAAGGAGGCAACGTCACTGTCACTCCACGGTGGGATCAGCATAGTCTTAAGATGCATGGGTGCTTGTGATTTCTCTCTGTTTGGAGTCCTGATATACGGATACAGACCCACGGGCACGTTGCCATTAAGGTAAAGGTAATCTGCCAGTTTAAGTCAGCGCTATTATCAACACAACCTTTTCCGTAGTATGCAACATCGTGAGCATTTGCGATCGTGAGAAGCTATAAATCATTATATTCTCTGAGCAGGCCTTACTCACATTTTATCCTGTCAGTTTCGAGTTCCATGGGAGAGCAAGACGTCAACCCGCTCAAATCGGAGTCCGAAAGAAGTATCTATCAAAGTAGTATTTGTCAAAAGAATCGATGTCGGGTTCGTTTTCCATGTTTTGTGCCACCAATATATGCAATCCTGAAACTCTGCAGTGTTCTCAACAGTCTGGTGCAAGGCGAACCCGAGAGTATACGCTCAGAGAGCGACTCTGCGACAGCTCTTAACATGCTTAATCTCTATATACAGGCTTCCCCGAAGATGTAAGTAATGTCAATTTTCCCTTACCCCGCCTTTGACTGATGCGCTCTTCGTAGGACAGCCCCCAGAATCTTCAATGCAAAAAGTTTTTTCACACCTACGGCTGCACGCAATAGACGTTCGATATATCCACTGCCTCAATTTTCAACTGATTTTCAACATAGCTTTTCAGATACAAGTTCAAAGATTCAGCCTCTGGAATTATGGCGAGGTTATTTCCAGTAGGTCGGCTGACTGCGGCGGCGGCAGAGTAACAGTAACTGATGACCATTCTCCTCTCAAGGAGCGTACGGCCTACATTCGAGAACATCATCGTCAATGTCGACACTACCATTGGTGTCATGTATGACGAATGCTTCGTCGTTTGCACTCAACGCCTGACTAATTTTATCCTAGCCTTCCAGCGGGAGACCTTGAAAGAATCTGTGCTGAGCATTTGGGATTGAACAATAGCCGTTATCTTGGCGCAGAACATGTACCACGCCTCCGTTTATTCCTGAGAAACGTCAAGGTTGAGATTTCAAAGCTTCCCGGTCACCCCAACAAGCGGCCGCAATCCATAAGGGATGTTGTTGCTGATGTGGGCAATATCACCTTTGAGAAAAACGGCGAAAGGATCTCAATTGGAGTGAGTACCGGCGTCCTCTCAGAAGTTTCATTTACTAACTAATGTGCTAAATGCAGGATCACTTTTCGAGGGCGCATCGTTACCCCATACGCCCGAAGGCTTTGGGAGTAAAACTGGGTTCTGGCATATTCCCGATGAGCGTCTGTGTGACACAACTACAGCTCTACAAAGTCAGTTAACTTTCCTCCATCCTGTACATAAATTGAACCCTAGCATTGCTGTAGAACCGAGCCTCACCAGAGGTTGTCCGAGAAGCGCTCGAATTCTCACCAAGGGATCCACGCGCGCGACTCGATGCCATTAAAGCAGGATGGCAAGAACTTCAATACACGCAGAGCCCATTCCTTATTGGAGCTGGGATCAAGGTTGACTCCGAACCACTGGCTGTCTCTGGACGCGTTCTTCCATCGCCGAGGTTGCTATTTGGCCCCGACGAATCTCTGGTTCCTCAGGTTCTTTACCACTGCCTGGCTTTCGTTTGTCTATGATGGAACTAACGACTATTTTGGTCCTATTTCTTTTATAGCGCCAGGGGACTTGGGATATGTTGAAAAAACATTTTACTATTCCCGCGACGCTGACGGCTTGGACGATCGTTGATTTTGCAAACGCTGCCCCACCTGTCCTCGACATCTTCATAACAGATCTTATGGTCTGCATGCGAGAAAGAGGTTTGCTTCCTATTGCCTGGCCTTTATACCTCGTGTCTGATGATCATCTCATCAGGCATGAGTACGTCAGTAAGGTGAACCGAACGAACTGAGTTATTCTAATCTCTTTCTAGTTGTGGAGGACCCTCGTGGCGTTAGTAAAAGGTCTCCACAGGCCGACATACCCGCAGTTCGTTTCATCACCAGTACAGGTCTTGTCAAGTTTGCAGCTAACTTCTTGCCCGTTATGCAGGTATTACACGAAATTCGGTCAAAGACTAAGGCTACGATGATTATGGTCATACTTCCTGAATCGGCACCTCAGCCTTATCGGGTCGTCAAAAGATACGGAGATGTCACTGGCGGTATCTGTACACAATGTGTCGTGAGTCGTTTTGGAGCCTTGCATCTATTGTTCATCCCTTCACCGTTGGACGCCGGTTAGAAATGGAGCAGAAAGCTCACAGGGGAAGTGCAACAACGACGCGCGAATCAATATTATAATAACCTGCTCTTGAAGTATGCGTATTTCCCGTGTCGGATCACAATCAGATGAATAATACTAGTTCACAGAATCAATACGAAGCTTGGCGGCATTAACTATACACCTTGGGACGACCATATGGCCTTTTTGAAACAAGTTCCGACTCTGATTATAGGTACGAATGACATTCTGTCCTGCCATTCTTTAGGCTTCGTGCTTATTGCTTCTAGGTGCGGACGTGAGCCATCCGGCGCCGGGCAGCCATCTCCCGTCCATCTCAGGATTTGTCAGTTCAACAGACTCCAGGCTTTGCCGTTACGTCGCCTCCACCAAAGTGCAGGCCAGTCGAACGGAGATGATCGAAGAAGACGTTCTTCAAGATCAATTCGGTACTGCCTAAGAGAATATTTGTTTTTCGAGATGGTGTTTCAGAAGGAGAGTTTCAAACTGTACTGGAGAAGGAAGCAAGTGCAATGCACGGTACGTATCGGCCGACCTAATGGACTTGACTGAATGGAAGTATTCGTCTTGCTGATGCAAGCTTACATAGGTGTTTTGAAAGAAGCGTATGGCCAGGACATTTTAAGATGGCCGCGCCTCACCTTCATT
This sequence comes from Tephrocybe sp. NHM501043, assembly GCA_018855915.1. Lineage (NCBI taxonomy): Eukaryota > Fungi > Basidiomycota > Agaricomycetes > Agaricales > Lyophyllaceae > Tephrocybe > Tephrocybe sp. NHM501043. Next base: position 119,331 of record JABCKO010000004.1, read on the forward strand.
GTGGTTGGGAAGCGCCACCATGTCAGGTTTTTTGCCGACGGGCGTGATCAGGACCCAAAAGGAAATGGCAACCTCTCTTCGGGGTTCGTTGTTGATCAAGGTATGTGTCTTCCTGGTCGTGTTGCAGCCTCTAAACGCTGCGCTGGTTACAGATATCATTCATCCGGTCTATCAAGACTTTTATCTCCAGTCCCAGCCTGGATTGAAAGGGAGTACGTACTCTCAAGGCGCAAAAGAAAATCTGTTATAGCTCACCATCCGCGATGGATTTACAGCAAGCCGTCCCAGCCATTATACCGTTCTGAGGAACGACGATCGGTTGACCTCAGATCGGTATGTCTCTCTTTTCACCGCGTAAAGCTGTCCCTCGATACTTACCTTGATGGCCGATTTAGACTTCAAGGCATAGCGTGAGTGTGGTTGTGGTTGGACTATTTGGGCGATGTGATGATGACGGAGTTCATGTTTAGATATGCGTTATGTCATTGCTATTCGCGATCGACGCGCTCAGTCAAGATCCCTGCCCCAGTTTACTGTACGCCTTTCCTGGTTGCTCTGTCCTTACTTTAATTCATCACTCCAACAGATGCTGATGTCCGTTACCTCCCATTCTTCTCATCTCTATCCATGACCCTGGAAGCACTGATCAATTTATTTATTTTTTTAGCTGGTATGTCGCAGAGCGAAATTCCATCTCAGCGAAGACGCGAATGATATCGATGCCAACTCCGTGGCATCAGATGAGAGCCATCACTTGGATTATTTTAAGCAGCATTTCAGTGATACCAATACGACAATGAAGAAGACTATGTATTTCGTGTAGGGTGGAGTAGGGTGGATGTAACTTTGTGTTGGGTTTAGCCTTGAGGGTTGGACTGTCAAGTAGTTAACAGCTGTCGGGGTCCAAGATATAGCAGAAACAAGAACCAGAATACCTCCGATTTATTTTTTATTTTTTATTTGTGAGCGAACTTGATAAAATCGCATCAATCTTATCGGCTCCCCAGTTTCCTCTCCTCATTTGCCAGTTATTGTATCTCCCCCTCCGAAACCGCCTGGACCCCACACTAGATACAGTACTTTCTCGAACAAAATGAAAGATGGAGTTTGGGACGGAAGGAAGGAAGTAAAAAAACAAAGAGCGATATCAATGGCTTTGTATTAAGTGGGTTTTTTTTTTTTTGTTCGCGCTCCTTTTGCCAGCGATGATCATGGTAAGTAGGTAGTGTTTACTGTAGGCAAAAATTATTTCTTGTTCTTGTACTATTTGACGTTGCCCAGGACTAGATCCATTGATACTAGATAGGTGTTGACAAGCTTGACACTTGCTTCCCCCCGGGTTGTCATTTGTGGGACTGATAGTCCAGGAAAGGCTTCGATTGGTAAAAACGTGCAAGTGCGAAGGACGGGCGGATCAAGGAATTAAATGGACACTGTTGGCCCGGAGGTGCATCGTGATGCGTATGCGTATGTGCTTGTGCGATAATGGGGAACTAATAACAATGTATACGCATGTGCGGGGGGGTATATGTAGTAGGTTCGTCCCGGGCAGCTGCGAGTTCCTCCGCGTTGAGGGCTCTTCGTTTCGCGTGTTATTAGTTATGTGTATTTCTCGGGATTACGATGAGGGGGTGCCATCACGTCATTTTTTTCTTTCGTGGGATGTAGTAATTGGTAGTTGGAGGGAAAAGGAAGAAGGATTGAATGGTGGAGCTTGGTTGGAGCATAAGGCGAGCTTGAGTCTTGAAAAAGCAACCACGTGTCCCCCAACCCCACCCACACAGGGGGGAGGCTGCCAAGTTCTACTCCGTACTTCCGCGACGGTGGCTTTGAGGCGGGTGCGGACCATCCAGCCCAATGCCCATTTTACTTAAAAAGGACGGATCGGACCAGTGCACGTGTTGGTGTTCCTTCGAAATGGGAAGTGACAAATTCGAAAGCGACGGCGCTTTGTGCTGAAATAGGGGTATGTAGTATGCAGTCACACAGTGGCCGCTGCACCTGCACCTGCACCCGGCCCGATGACCAAATACGCCACAAGCACACTTCTCGTGAACTTTACAGCTGCTCCCTCCCTTCCTGTGAGCTTGATCCCCGACGTAGGTAAGGTTTTGTTTCGGTAGGTATCTGTGGATTGTATGTAAGTTATGTCCCTGTGTGTGGTCTGCGGTAACGGCGGGTTTTGCCGGACGCAGTTGTGGGGTGTGGGGTTGAGAGAAGCGAATTGATGGGTTGTGGGCGTAAGCGAATTGATAGGGGTGGGTGGACGTAGCGAATTGATTGGCGAATTGTGGCAAACGTTCAAGCATGGAAGAATGTGCTGGGGTGACATCCGAGGGCCCCCCGCGCGCGCGCGCGTACGTACGCGTGCGGGTGTTGATCCATGATGGCGGCTGTGCTCCGAGTTTGTTCAAGTCATCGACGCTGGATACCACTGATCACCTTTATTTTATTTTATTTTTATCTTTATTTTATTTTATTTTGTACCTCGTGTGATGCAGAGCTCGATTGCGCAGTCTGTGGCGACGGTCGGGATGAGAGTCACCGATTTGGATTTGGATTTGGATTTGGATTATTTCAAGCCTGCATTTTCCATTTGAGTGATTACCCCATGATGAGAGGATAGAAAGGGGACTATAAATGTTTATTTATTTATTTTACTTGTGAGTTGTGAGGATAACGAACCCCTGATAAGATCAACATCTATCTCTGCCCTCCGAACTGGATAGCCTCTCCCTTCAGACAGACCCATTGTTCAGTTTCAAAGTACATACATATCTCACTCTGAACTGCGTAGAACTCGGGACCTGGACGCACCACACACTGATCGAAAGGACAATCATGAAGGGGACGAATTAAAGGGCGGGAGGGGTACGACTGGCGGTTCATGCTCACGTTTCTGCACGAAGGACGGGTAGGGCGGGGATGACGGGATAGATGCAGGAGTGCAGTTTATGTGTTGTTCGCCTGGTCCGGGGGGTGCGTCGTCCGTCACTTGTCGTGGATGGAGATGCTTGGTGACCGCCCCGCGTGGGGTATGATGTAATAGGCTCGTACCGGCGCGTTGGAGCTCCTTCCTTCGTCCTTCGTTCGCGTGTTACGCGTGTTATTATATTATGTGTATGTGTCCTTTGGGCACGTAAATTCTTGGGGTATGTGGTAATTGGAAGGGGGAAGGGGATTCAGAAGAAGAAAGAAGAGATTGTGAAGGTTTGATGGGAAGAAGTGGTGAGTTTGAGCCAGAATCCAACCGACACACGGGCCAGGGCTGGTATGTACTTGGTTATTTACCAATGCCCAGGGTTTTATGTACCTTGGCATGGGCCAAATGCATGTGGGCATTGTCGTATTTGACGGAGGGGGGATTTTATTTAGAGGGTGCGATGATAGAAAAACGGGGTGGGGAAGTGTTTTTTTTTTTTTTTGAGGGGTATGATGGTGATAAGGATAGTATGATTGCTGGAAGGCGTTTGTGCCACTGTGGGATGACCAAGTACGCCACAGGCACTTCTAATCGCTTAGCGCCGCTACCCTGAGCGGGGAGCCCTCAGTAAGGTTTAGCGGATGGACATGCCGTGGAAATTGGTATGATGAGTTTGTGTGGATGTATTGTTAAAGACATACGCGATGGCAAGTCTCGGGTAAAGGTGCTGCGGGCACAATGTGCTTTGTGCGAGTAGTGGCAGCGACGGATTAGGACATCCGAGGGCCGCGCGCGTGCGGCGTTGATGATGCCAACTGGGCTCCAACCTTAAGTTTGTCGACGGTTGTTAGCTCGCTCGCTCTGCTGCTGGCACGACGACGTTCACGATGCCGTTCTCCAAGTACTTCAGTGTCGACGAGCCCCCGCCCGCCGCAGGCAACAGCAATGACGGCCAGCAGGCCGGGCTTATGTTCCAGCTGCCTGCGTTTATGCAGCAGGGCGTCCCCACTCTCGCACAGGGCGGAGGCGCTGAGGTCCTCCCGTTCAACTCGACGTGGTTTGCAAACAACACTGGTGGATTCTACTCGTCGTGCGTGATCTTGTTGACCGTTGCCACCTTGTGCTAACCATTGCTTGTGCTGCTCTACGCTAACTCTGACCTTGTTCATCGCTGCATTGACTGATAACCACACTAATGCTGTTAATAATCCACTAATGCTGTTAACATCCACTAATCCTGTTAACATCTACTAATCCTGTTAACATCCACTAATGCTGTTGACATCCACTAATCCTGTTAACATCCACTAATCCTGTTGACTATCTGTTAGACCACCCCTCCTCAAGGCGCCTTCGCCGCTCGGGCTGCCCGTCTACTCGGCGTCGGGCTTTGACGTGCTATCTGTGCTCGCCCGCGTCGCATCGCGGCCGTTCCCCACGATCCACCTCGGGCCGGTCGACATGACGTGCTCGTTCGTCGTCGTCGACATCCGCCGCCACGACGCCCCCATCGTTTACTGCTCCCCCACCTTCTGCCGCCTCACCGGCTACCCCGAGCACGAGGTCCTCGGCCGAAACTGCCGCTTCCTTCAGGCGCCCCCCGCCAGCGGCCATGTCCGCAGAGGCGAGCCCCGCCGCTTTACTAGCCAAGCCAGCGTCGACACTATGCGCAAGGCCTTCCTCGCCGGCAAGGAGTGCCAGACGAGCATCGTCAATTACAGAAAGGACGGCGCCGCTTTCATCAACCTCGTCAGCGTCATCCCCATCGGTGGCGGCGAGCGGGGCGCAAAGGGCGAGGAGTCCGACGTCGTCTACCATGTCGGCTTCCAGGTCGATCTCGGCGTGCAGCCGACCATGATCTTGGAGAAGCTAAGGGACGGCTCGTATGTCCAGCCCACACAGGAGCCGGTCGCCATCGCTGCCACCACCACCACCACCAGCGGCACCGCCAAGGCGCTCCTCCCATCCCCGTCTGCACCGATCCAGCGCAAAGCCATCCTCCCCCCACTCATCATGAGCCCCCTCCTCTTCAAAGCCCTTCAAAACCCCGCCCTGCACCGTGCACTGCCCATCACAACCTGCACCACCGCCCCCACGCCGCTTCCCTCTTCCTCCACCACCGCCACCGCCACCACCACTTCCTCCTCCTCCCCTAGCACCTCCAACCCAACAAGCAACTCTCCGCTCTCCCTCCTCATCCTCGAGTACTCCCCAGACCCTATCCTCGTCGTCTCCCTCAAGGGCGCTTTCCTCTACGTCGCCCCCGCCATCACGCGCCTCCTCGGCCACAGGCCGCAGGACCTCGTCGGCAGGGCCATCGCGGACCTCGCGCACCCAGAGGACGTCGTGCCCCTCGAGCGCCAGTTCAAGGAGAGCTCCGTCCTCGGCGCCGCCCCCGCCCCTGCGCATGCCGACGGGAAGGAGAAGGAGAGGGAGGGCAGGGAGAGAGAGAGAGAGAGAGAGAGAGAAGGCCAGGCGAAGATTATTGATGTCCTGTTTCGTGCGCGCACGCGCGCGGGGAGGTATGTCTGGGTTGAGGCGCGGGGGCGGCTGCATGTCGAGCCTGGGAAGGGGCGCAAGGCGATCGTGCTGAGTGCGCGTGCGAGGGGTATGGGCGCGCTGAGGTGGGGGGACGTGCTCCCCCCGCCGCCGCCGCCGCCGCCCCCACGTTCACCGCGGAAGAGGAATGTGCGCATGCACACGCTGTTGAGGAAGGTGAAGGAGGAGACGGAGCAGCAGAGTGAGCAGAAGAAGGACGCAGCTGCAGCCGCCCCTGTCGTAGAGCAGGAGACGCCGGGCTACGCACACGTACACGCACACGGCGAGGAGGAGGAGGAGGAGGAGGAGGAGGAGGAGGAAACAGAATTTTGGGCGCAGCTGTCGGGTCTCGGGCCCTCTGCGGGGACGATCGTCTCCGCCTCCCCCGGGATCGCGGCCGTGCTCGGGCTCACGCCCGACGCGGCGCTCGCGCGGCGTGTGCCGGGGTTGTGCAGTGCGCGGGATAGAGAGCGCGTGGAGCGCGTGGTGGGGGAGCTGGATCGGGATTTCGCGTCTGGGAGGGGAAGCAAGGAGGGGAAGAGGAGGAGTAGGAGGAGGAGGGGGGTGCTTTTTGTGAGGATGCGGAGGGAGGGGGAGGAGGAGGGGGAGGAGGATGTGAGGATGGTGTTTTACCCTACGGGAGTGCGGGAGGAGGAAAGGGAGGAGGGGGAGGGGGAGGAGGAGGTTCTTGGGGAGAGATCGCTGGGGATTGCACCGCCTGTGGTGCTGTTGCATGTTGCGCTGTGTGCGCCGGATTCGGCGTTGGCGTATGGGAGCGAAGGAGAAGAAGAAGAAGAGACGGGGATGGGACAGACGGAGCTGGGCGCGCACGCGCGGGACCCGGAGACAAACGTCTTTGCGGAGCTGGACGTGACGCGCGGGAGCAGTTGGCAGTACGAGCTGCAGCAGCTGCGGTTTGTGAACCAGCGGTTGGCGGAGGAGGTGAAGAGGCTCGAGGCCGAGGTGGCGCTTGCGGAGGGCGGGGCGGGGGCAGGGGCGGGGGTGGGCCCCGAGGAGGGGCCGCAGGCGCAGGCGATGCAGAACCATGGGGTGGTAGACGCCAGCAGGGAGCTTGAGAGAAGGGAGTTCACACCCCCCGCTGCTACTGTCACTACTGGTACCACCACCACCACCACTACCACTGCTACGGCGTACCCGGCGCCGGCGTCGACGGGCGAGGGCGAGAACCCGTTTGCGTACGCCGCGCTAACACAGCAGCATGAGAACTATGCGGCGTCGCTGGAGAGGTACGATGCGGCTGGCCCCTGCACCGGCGCGGGTGCGGGTGTTGGTGTGGGTGCGGCGTATGATGAGCTGGAGATGGCGTTGGGTATTGGGGCAGTGGAGAGCATTAATGCAATGAATGCGATGAGCGGGGCGGTGGTGGAGTACCCGGATATGCAGCAGCAACAGCAGCAGGAGTATCAGGCTGTGTATGTCCAGCAGCAGCAGCAGCAGAGGGAGTATGCACAGCACCAGTACCAGCATCACCAGCAGCAGCAGCAGAGGGAGTATCAGGGGTATCAGGAGCAGCAGCAGCAGGAGGAGTACCAGAGGTCGTCGTCGACGTATTACAATTCCAACTCCAACGCCAACTCGTCGCCTTCGTCGTCCTCGTCGTTGGTGGTAGGGTCGTACCACTCGCCCACGAATTCGAATTCACATACGCAGCAACAACAGTCCCAGGCCCAGGCGCAGCAGATGTACGCCTCCTCCCCACCCTCCGCCGCCGCCGCAGTTTCCACCCAGCACCAGCTCGGACACGCCTACCAGCATCAACAGGCTACCTCCTACGCCCCGCCCCTCCCCCTCTCCCTCTCCCTTTCGAGCACGTCGTCCTCGTCCTCGTCCTCGTCGGGGCTGATACATGCGCTGGGGCACCAGGGACCCGGGCAGGGGCAGATGCCGGTGAGGCAGCAGCAACAGCAGCAGCAGATGATGATGATGTATGCGGCTCCCCCGGCGATGCTGGTGGAGAGGGCACCGTTTCCGCAGTATCAGCAGCAGCCGCCGCATGTGCAAAAGCAGGTGCACCAGAGCCAGCACGTCCAGAGTCATCAGGGACAGGGACACGTGCAGGGCCAGGGCCAGGGGCAGGGGAAGCTGCAGCAGCACTACCACCACCACCAGAGGCGCGCGACGATCCACGGGTACGATCCGCGCCAGGAGGAGGTGTGGGGCGCGATGAACCCGGGTGTGAAGAGGGCTTGGGGCGGGCGGTGAGGGTGATTTGGTGATGCGTCTCTCTCCCTCGACCATCGACTCTTGATTTGGGGGTGGGTTTTTTCTTGGCTCTTACTTTTTTTGGGGTTTCGATTTTTTGGGCCGATACACGCACGGATGGCCTTTTTTTTTTCCCCTATGTTTTTCTGTGTCTGTTTGGGTTTTGATTCCTTTTTTTGCTCTCGCTCTCGCTCTTGATATGCTCGACCACCCGCGCGTAGAAGAAAAGAAAAAGCACACACGCAAGCACTTTTTACTAGTGCATATATACATGCAATGTCACGATTACTACCGACTACCCATGCACTGCCATCATTGCTCTCGATATTCAACGCTCCCCACCCCTTGTACTTTTCTTGTCTTCTTCACATATAGCTCTCTTGGGACTCTACTACTCCTCTCTTGCGAGTATACATATTCCATATCTGTATTTTGTTTGCAGCGTATCATACATACATACATACACATACACGGCATTTTTGTATGCATGCATGTTATCCACCCATACACATTACGAGTACTCGCTCGTAGCATATTATGCAATACATGTCCATTTTCTTTCTGGGGTGGCCGGCCTTGCGCCCTCGAGAGTTTTGAAAATCGAGCAGTTATGGGTTGCGTTGGAAGGCATCTTTGAGTGTTGCTCAAACCGTCAAGTGCAAGGTCCCATTTTATATGCTGACACCCGCACCACAGCTGATGAAGTTTGTCAAGTACTACCACGACAATGCCATGTATAACTTGATTTGGTGTGGCCGAGGAGATCGACGGCTCCCCGAACGCTCGGTGAGAGGACAGACGCGTCCTGTCGGCGCTCACATCCGGGTCTGCTGTACGCCACATCTCACGTGCATAGCCCATTGCGATCGGGCCTGTGACGCTGCGCCAACCCGTAACGGAGAGGATAACGCATCGACGAGCGTATAAAAGGCTGACCAGCCTGAATATACGCCCCATCGCTCCTCTTCTTCCTACTCTCATCATCTCTGCATATGTATAGGCATAGTGTCAGCCCCCCACCTCTCTTCATTAAGCCATTTACTACGTACCCAAGTTCCTGCGGTGGCTGACGCTTTTTGTCGGGCAGTGTGCGTCCCCTTCCCTGCTCTCCATGGTGCTGACGTAGCGTGTGTCCTAAGACGACGAGCAAGACGCGCGCGCACGAAGGTACGTGATATATTGTAAGAGTCTAGTAGTAGTTGGGGGGGGTGGAGCGGGCTTCCGTGATCCATGGCAGGCGAAATCACTTCTGAGCCGTTCGAGCTGCTAGGACCATGACGGTCCTTCCAAAGGAGGCGAACACGCTTGTGGATAGTAAAAGAAGGCCACGTTTCACCGAGGCAGTTATGATCCCGCCCTGACCCAGCGGAGGATGGCTGACACTACGGGTTCGGATGGTGCTCGAGCGGTGCTCCCGGTCTTTTTTCTTTTTCTTCTTTTTTTTTTTGGCGAGGGGACGAGTTAGAGCCAAGACCATCGGTGGCCTTTCCAACTGCGCTCGGCGTGGAAGGATCGGATGACACTGAGGGGGCTGGCCAGCGACCTTGGAGGCGGGTGCACCACCTTCGCCACTGACCAGGCAAGGCGAGCGCCGACAAGCCCGAGGAAAACAGTGAAATCGCAACTCGGCAATTTTTATTTCTCTGGGTCACCTTTTTTGTAGTGTACCTCTACCGCATCACGCCCCTCGTCTTTTTTTTTCGAAGTTTGAGGGTTCTAACCCTAACCCTAGGAACCAGTAGTGGCGGCAAAGCAGAAGCATGTTCGCAGGTGGAGTTATATGAATCCAGACAGTATCAGAGACCAATAGTGCGATGGCGGCAAGAAGAGTTCTGAAGATATTAATAGTGTGATGGGGCATTGATGAAACATCAATGACGGCGGTGGCATTCAGCAGTGTCTGTGAAAATTCCAAGTCCCAGGAAGCAAAAAAAAATCGCAAAAAAGTAGATATTTATCCTTCCTCAACCAGCTAACCAACCCCTAACCCACCCTAAACTAAAGTGGTATGGCTCCTGGCCAGCGTGGGAGTCTTTTCTTTCCATCACACGATCGTGTTATCTCAGTATCACACCATCGCTTGAATCACACACACCATTCACGGCAGGATCGATCTTTATCGATCTTTATTGCCATTACACGTCATGGATCATCTCTCAGGAGCTGGGGAAGACTCGAAGGCAGCACAGTTGCTATCCTCAGGATGCATTCAAATGACAGAACACAAATCCAAGATTCCAAATGGGGTGACTGGAGATCACCGAAGCATGTGTTTCGAAAAACCTGCTGGTGAATAGCCTTGAGTGATTCAGCAGGCCTGAATTTTCATCACGTACACCTGGTAGCAAGCCCAAGCGGTACACTCAGTGCAAGAAGGCTTCCGAGCCGCATAAACGAGCGTGGCATCGATGACTACTCACTACCGAACCCGTCGTCCAAATGTAACCAGCATAATGCCCGGTTCGTCATCCAAATCTCCTGTGCGAAATCAGGCGAAGCATCTCAGATGAACGCCCTGCTTGACAAAATGTCGGATCCAGCCATCTCCAGCTTCGAAAAATCAACAAGACTTATAAATTATAAATCCGCCGATGCTATTGTGGCTCTTTGAGATGCTGCTCGAGAGACTAGAAAGAATATTCAGCGCGTTCCATTTATACGTACCTGCAGCTGATCGCGGCCACCCGCAGCCTCGAGGAGAACCTCTCGTTAATCGAAGCTTTTGAGTGCGACTTTGACGAGGTTGACGCTCGGGGGCTGAAGTTGATGAGCATCCCTTGGATGATCGTGAGTAGTTCCGAGCTTTCTTGGACTCGACGCTTTTTATAAACTCAAGTACTCAGATAGCTTCACCCAGTCGTCCGCAGTTCTCACATGGTTGATCCTGTGAAATATGACCGGTTTGACCGTGGGCGAATGACGAATCGCTTGAAAAAAGTTCGATGAAGACCTTAAGATCAGGGGATCCTAGCCTTGTCTGCGGGGGTGCAACTATGTACACCATACCCGTTCAATTCGGATACCTTTCGCCACATGTCTCTGATACTCATACGTAAAGTCATCAAGATATACTCGACATGCTACTATGGCCCTGATGTTGTGCGACTAAAGTAACAAAAATAGGCTGTCTGGATCCTTCCAGGAGGCCCCTGAGTAATCCTTCCAGCCACGGGTTCCAAGAAGAAGGTCGATATACTTAGTAGCTTTTCACATACACCATAAAAGTGAAGTGAACGCAGTCCTCTCCACCTAGGCCACAGACCACCACTTGGCCACACCTAGCGCTCATGATCATACGATTTTGTAACTGTCGCAAATCATGATTGTTGCAAGTCTTTGTTCTTGCTGTTGACCAGAGCACTGACCTCGTATGTATCACAGCGGGTACTCCATTCCCGTGAATTTCCCGTGCGAGCTCTGCGAGAGCGCCTTCGAATGCAGCGACGCGTACGTGCAACTCTCCTCTCGTGCATATGGCAGCTCAATATTCGCCTATCCATAAAGCTGCAACATCTGCACCGGGCCTGGTTGCCTCTGCTGTCAATAAACACCATCGTCAATATCGCTTCCAGCACTCTACGCTGCCGTTGTCTGTAAGCGTACATGCAAGTCAAGAACAACCCTGGAATAGCGATGGAATGGTTGGGAATGATTCCGCAAGTGTAAAGGACGCACTAGCACAGTCGCGAACTACATATGAATATTCAGCTCTGGTTGCTTCATTGCCTCCGAGTCGGTCACAGGTCCAAGGGCTGAGAAAGGCGACTTGACACTTACGATAGAATTCTCGTGAGATTAAAGCCGCTCCAAACCCTCAAATCCCCGATAGAATTCCTGTGTAGTCGTAAACTTTTGGTAAGTAGTACCAGTTCCATAAGATGTATCATATGGCCCATTTCAAGGCATGAGAACTAAAGAACTTCTCTGAGCCTGCTTCGGTCAGTCAGCCGCATGTCTGGTATGGGATCTTGACGCGAGCGATCAACGTGAAATATGAATACTCTTGTCTTGGTTAACAGATGAAAATGCTGCAATGTAAGGCATCTGGTATAGGGACGCATTGTATGCTTATCCACTCAATTCAAATCTCTTTCGCCACAGTTCTCCGTTGAACTCACACGCCAAGATATCTTAAAAGGATTGATGCGCGCTAACTTACTAAGGTATATGATCTAGGCTCTTTGTTCTGTGTGACCGAAGTAATGAAAATAGGCAACTTGGATCCTTCCAGTGGGGCCACGATGACGTCCTTTGGACCACGAGTTCTACTCAAATGTAAAGAAGGTCAATAAACTTGGCAACGTCCATCTCAAAGTAATCATGTGGTCGGCCTTTCCAACAAATATATAATCATAGAATCTTATATTTAACGTATGTGGTGCGATGAGTAAGTATAGCATCCGAACCGGTCAATTCGGATGATCTCTTTCGCCACAGTTTCCTGAGTCATAAAGTAATATTAAAAGCCTTAGCACACACTTGACTCACTACACGTGACGCCCGTCCCTGATTGATTTACCTTCGGCCCTTCAGGTTGAAACAGGCGGCTCGGATCCTTCCATTGCCACCGTAGGGTTATCTTTCGGACCAATCCTTCTCAAAAAAGGCTGATTAGGCTTGGCAGCGTCTAACATACAAGATAAAAGACCCTGAAGTGAACGAGAACTCTAAATCACCCACTATAATCTTAGTGTTCAAACGATTCTGCAACTTTCGACAACCATGATTGCTGTGAGTCTTTGTCGTCGCTCTTGGACCAGCGCCCTGATATTTCATGCATCTCAGGAATATTCCATTCCCGTGAATTTGACCTGCGAGCTTTGCCAGGGCGTCTGCGAATGCAGCGACGAGTACGTGTCCCAATACTCCCTCGTATTATGTACGACACTGAGTCTTTGTCTTCTTGAAGTTGCAAGACCTGCAGTGGGCCTGGCTGTCCCTGCTGCCAGTGAACACCATCCCCGGAGCTCTACACTGCCATTGTTCATGAGCGCGCAGGCGAGAGAAGAACAATCAAGAATAGAGACGGTAGTTGAAGGATGTATTGAGAAATGATGCCACAATCGTAAATCAGTCTTATGCATGAAATTGGTCTGATCATGAGGATCCTAAGTAAGGCGGCAGAGCACTCATGGGAGTATGCTCGTGCGGTTCGTAAAAGTCCCGATAACGGTCTACCTGAGAACGAAAGTATCGTATGTGGGTGACTGGAATCACAGGCTTTGCATCCTGAATTCGATTATACATAGTACAAATGAGATCTGTGGGACCTACAACCCTTTACATAGCATCTTGCCCCTCCCGATCTGGGCCTTGCAAAGCTCAACCTCCATCGGCACCGCGAGGAGACTCGCAAATAAGATTCCAAAGGAGTCCGAGAATCCAATCGAGCCAATCCTGAACTCCTTCTCCTGCTTCGCGCGCTCAAGGTCGTGTGCGGATTGCGCATCCGGACGCTCCTGGTTGATGCGATAAAAGACATTCACACTGCAGAAAATGATGTCAGTCAGTTTAAGGTGTTGGGAGGACGAGGGCTTACTAGGCGAGGCCCCCACAAATGCCTTCCATGCTAATGAGCAGGAATACGGTCAATATGCTAGCTGTTTCATCGTCTCCTGCATACAGGCCGACAGCGGATTCGAACGCAAGAATCACGAGGATGACGGCTTGGAGAACGGCGGGGAGGGAGAGCAGCCGTGCTGGGAGAGGCGGGATGCCTAGCGAGATCGAGGACCGTGATAGGAAGACAGTCGTTTGGTACACCAACTGGCATCAAAGAGTGCTCGTCAGCGGACGTGGACAGTGAATCAAGGGGTTACGAGTACCTGCCACAGAGGATAGTAATCGCGGATGGTGTGAATGAGTTTGCTGAGAAGCGGGTGTTTGTCGGCTGTTGGAACGGGATAGAGAAGCGTTGGAGCAATTCCCTGTTCCCAAAGCACATCAGTATATAATCATTCAAATTCAGGCAGCAGTATGCCTACTTGATTAATTGTGTACTCGAACTATGAAACGTCAGAAAGAGAGCCACAGGAATTTGGGTGACACATACCAAGTAAACGCAGACTAGGATACATCATCAATACGAGTTGTTTGGAATTGATGAAGTGGGAACCTACATAGAGGCAGCATGTACTTGAGCAATAGGGGTTTGACCAGGCGCCATTTGTCGTTTACTGACAGGGATACTCCTCGTTTGGGTCCAGAGAGATGAGCACCTTCCTCCTCGCCAACCTCATCTTCGGTAGCAGGAAGAGGTGTGTACGGCAGTGCCAGCTCTCCGGAAGGGCTAGAGGCATCATCATATGCCGATGGCGAGGCTACGTATAGAAAAGCGGAGCTGTGAGGCAGGAGAAAGAAGTATGTGAGGGGTATGATGAAGGGCATGACCTACATGACAATGGAACGGTGTTGAGTGGGAAATTCTGAAATTAAAACAAGTCACGAAAACGCACAGATGATAGTCCGACACCGACTCGGACACCAAGGCTGCGAACTTCCCACCAGAGAAATGCTCCAACGAGCCCAGCAGCCCCGGTCCCGGAGGCAAAATACCTGATCGAATGTGAGGGCTCGTTACGAGAAAGAGCTATTGAGTGGGCGTACCCAACGCTACGACCAGCAACAGACGGTGGGGCATAAGTAGTCGAAAGCTGCAAGAATGTTATCTCGCCCAGACCTGATCCAAGGTCAGTGGAAGACATCCTTGAATGACTCGTCAAAATCACCTGAGGAGAATGATGCGAGGCCGATACCCAGCAGGCGCATAGAAAGGCTATCGAAGGCAGCCACGACCTTAAAGAAACTCAATACGTTACTTTTGAGACAGGAGATATGAACTCACGATCATCCCAAATGAACTAAGCAAGCAACATCCAATTAAGCGTTTCGTGTATCGTATTCGGCCTTTTAGGAAATAAGGCCACCCAACCTTGGCAACGAGAGCCGGGGCAATATTACAGAAGGCGATTATGCCTTTGGGAGTAGATGGTGGTACGAGATCTAATGCGGCAGATAGTATAATGACGTAGAGTACTATACACACGAAAATGTTCAGCAAGTATTTCTTTGACGTTCTGGAACATACCATTATTTATAAGACCAAAAAGGAAAAAGGAGAGACCAAGTTTCCAAGAAAGTCGTCGTTCGTGCCCTGAGGCGTAGTATCAGCACACAGCAGAGTGAAGCACGTAGAAGCACAGTACGCATTCAACAGTACCTTTCTCATTCCTTGCGTTCTGCAACAGCTCGTCGTCCTCGGCCAGTGACGTTTGGTCTAATGCAATTCGCCCCATATGGTGGGGCTCAGACTCCTCTGATGGCGCCAATGGTCGCATTTCAAGATTATATGACACGTTGATATATTGTATAGGTTGTATTCCTTTCGGTATATGATGTTCCGAGGCAGCTACCATGCACTTTGCATAATGTGTCGACGAGTGAGGTCGAGGTTACCTGGTGGTGAGGAGCTTGGAGAGCCGTGGGGACGGATTACAAATATCCCATGATCCAGACCTTTTGATTGCCGGATCTATTATGCTGCTTACTTAGACGCTCGAGAGACGCTTCATCAAGTTACACTTCTGGTACGATTCTACAAGATATGTGCAACTATCCACTGACGCAGTATTTTATAGGTTATACCTTGATAGAATAATATCGCCCAGAAAATGCAACTTTCACCAATGATGGAACAGCTCGCTTGGACCCACTGCTCATGACTGGACTCAGCGACTCAACGGTTCAGCAACAACGTCATCAGATTGAAACAGTGAAATAAAACAAGTATAATCGGTCGTTATTGTCCGAAACTACCCAAAGCTCCCTTGAACGTCCATGCAACTCCGACGTTGCAAACATATTCTGGATTTAGGGATGAACAGTAAGGCGAGAAGAATTGTTGCTTTCAAGTTAATAAGACACTCACCAGATAAAGATATACCCTTATCGATCTTAGGTCCTTCTAGGTGCCATGGTGAAGTTATACACATAAACAACACTGGCACCTGGACCGTCGATATTTCTATGAGGACTCGGATTGCGGAATATCTGATAGATTGGTGCCGATCTTTAAATTCCCACAAACAGTGTTTGATGTGAAGTTCAAAAAAGCAGGCAGGGCACGCCTGGTTGAGGCAGACAGCCACCTCAATAACAATCTTTTCACATCGAATAGCGCTTATAATCGGGGATGATTCTGGTTACTGGTACGTTCCACTGCAGCATTTGTGATCTGCAAGCTGACGGTGTGATATAGGCTAAAGTAGTCTCTAAGCTACGAAGATGACCGAACTTTGGCACCAGCATTCTTTGAGAGGCGGTGGAGCCCAGACAACCCGATGGTTTGTACCAGGCATGTCAGACTGGCTTAGCCAAGGAGAAATACGTGTCTTCAGTTACCACGTTGACGTTTGGTATATAGAGAGGTAAGTTAACAATGCAGAAGTTCAGCGCCTCAACCACAAAGTTCATCCTCTGAAGTTTTTCCCACCATATCTGTTGTTGCTCCCTTACCATCTTCCTATGCCCAACTGGTTGTGCCCGACTATTCTGAGAGTAAGCTGCACAGGAATAATATACGGTACATTCCTAAAATAGAGCTTATCGGTGAACGGGTCTCGAATCAAGACTCTCGTTCAATCTGGCTCACGCAATCATTTCAAATATGTTCGAGACCGGCCTTTGCGTCATTGAAACTTTTGACGTCAGCAACGGTGAACAAGGATATTTGTTCCACCCTGCTTACCAGGTGCGCCACTAGGAATGATTTCAAGATTGCCATGGGTGGATTCATCGAGATGACTGACCCCATGACTAACTTTAAGTATACGACACTGACGTCAACCTTGTTTAATTCAGTGTGACACTGAAAGTTAACTATTTGATGGAAGTGTTTACATGGCCAAACGCTTAAGGACTAGTATCAATCTTGACATTGGAGGAACCCTATTGGTGTGAAGCTGGACGGCAAGAAAGTCATATGCTGTAAAATCCTTACGCATTTAATAGACATACGATAACCAGAAGGTCATCTTCTCTATCTGGATATGTTTTTTGGGTGAATATTGTTCATATCTTGTGATACTTCCGGCGACGGCTCGAGAGTCGAAGCTGAGATCTGAGATCTTGGGTGCATCACGTTCAAATTTACAAGGAATGTTTCGGCCAGCTTCCCGAGGACAGGGCCTAGCCTGGGTAGTTTTTACTTTCGCGCCGCATATCATTGTGGCAACGGGAACTTCAGAGGCTCAGAGGAAGACTGTGTGGCACCTTTTTAGTTTTAGAACACGAGAGCCAGAAAATAGAAATTGGGGAAATTAGAGCAGCACAGCTAACTCCACGAAAACGGACGGTAAGCATAGAGTTCAGAGTGTATATCAGAAGCACTTGGAAAAACGGCATTTACCGGAAAGATCGGAATTGTCCGTGCGTCAGCTTTTCCCACGATCAACACCTCTGTTCCTCCCCGTGAACAAAAAACCAGCAAGCGTAAGTTCATGAATCTCCGATCATCTGAACGATGATTGCTTAACAAGCTCGCCCCATAAATATCACCCTTGTTGACATCGCCGGGCAGATTCCTCGCCCCTCATCACAACCGCCACCAAGCCAACGACTGACAGAGATCTGAGAGTATTTGTAGCGCTTTCGCACACCGAAGTCTAGATGTGGTTGCCCGGTGCGTACGGCGTGGCTTCAAATGAAAGATATGGGTAACTTTTCCGTCAAACCAATCCAAATCACTGAAAAGGACACACAACACCCTCCATGCCTAGCAAACTTACAGCATTTTCTAGATAACCAACGAGACTCGGACGCCGTGACGATCTCTTGGTATGAAAACCCTCAGGCTCTCTTTGTGGCTCTTTCAGACCTAACTGTGTCAGCTAAGATATATTTATAATCGACGAGGGTCTGTGTGACAAACCTATTACCACTCCTCTTTCGGTGGCGGTCTGGTCGACAAGTCCGTTAGCGAAGCGAAACAGCTCAACTTGGATCTGATACCTTGGAATGTTAGTAATAATGACGCTGTAGAATATCTTGCGCTACCCCAACGGCGAGGAGAAATTACCAGAGATCCCATATGAACAGGCTGTAGATGAGGCGACGGGTACTGAACTCGTAGTCGAATCTCTAGCATCTTTTAAGACAAATCCTGTGAGACGCTTTGAACAGCTTGGTCTGCTCTTCCATTGCGACAACCCCTATGAACGCTTGGAACAAGAATGCTTTGATTAGCTTGACCTGCTCTTTGTTGAAATGATATCAATCTTTGCGCAAATCGTGTATCACAACTGTGCAACTTAACAGGATAACTCGAACGTCTTACATCTCCTGGGCACTGTCACCAAAAGTACGCGAACAAGCCGATTCGTGTGGCACGCGCTGACTTTGGCTCTAGTCGAGATTTGAACATGAGAGGAAACTTGGATAACGAGGTTGTTTGGTTTTCCAGACATTTGAGGTTCAAGTCACATGTTCAAGGTGGTGGCATAACTTCGCATTGGCCCAAGCATCCTCTCATCTTACAACCCTTTATCCAGTCATCGCGCTAGCTCACCACTAGTCAATACCTTTCTTACCATTTTTCATACCTGAACGCGTTGACCTCAATGACGCAAATTGACCACAACCTGCTCACTATGATACGGCTTTTCAACGAGCTTATCGCACATTGGACCGACCCAGGATATGTCGAGACAGTCGAACGCCGGATACCAGCGCAGTTCCAGTCATCCTCTGAATTGGATGATCTGTCCGACTGGGAGCGATGTTGGTTAACAGGAAACGTACTAGCCCTGGTCGTGAAACCTAACGGCAAACTTGCTGACGCCAACGGGCCATTCATGTGGGTCGACGAGGGGGCTGCTGAGGAGTTCGAGCGCGTATATACAGAGGACGGGTTGCCATTTAGGTATCCCCCCCTCACAGACGCCAGCCTAGTGAAGCAGCCTTCGCCTACACTTCCAATGTCGCCGCAAAACCTTGGCCGATGTTATGCACGAAACAAAGATCATCTCAGTAACGACTCTCTCGGAGCTCAGGCATACGTTTCTTATTCACGGAATGGACACTATTCTCAGAGGAGTGGCCAACAAGTGGGAGACAATGAGGTGAGTACTTTCACACTTTTTAGAACTATGAAACCATTTAAGTCGACGCGTCGCAGACACCTGCTCCTTCTGAAGATCAAGACCACCACGCTTTCGTCCCCTTCGCGCCTGAACAACCTCCAGCTCATCAGGCTATCCCCGATGCCTCGAACCACTCCGAAGACTTGCCCTCTTTTGCATGCAAGGATGTTTCCGGACTTCTTCAGATGTTCGAGGCGATGGATGAGATACAAAAGGCCCAGTCGCGTGATTCACCGTTCGCTGGTCCTGCAGTGAACCCACAGGTGTTGACGATACGGTGCGGTGTCACAAGTAATTCGGCGTCAGGATACCAGAATGTTGAGCCTTCGTTGCCCGCTGAGGAGCCCGATACTTTCGTACGACAATATAACTTCGAGGATCAGTATGCAGCAGGACAGCAAGACGGAAGCATTCAGGTTTCAGATGTTTCGGCACTGATGTTTTCAAAAGATGGCTTGGATGATGTGAGGCGCTTTCTCCATATCTTTACAAGCACCCACTGATGATTGATAATATTATAGTCCCTTGAAATGCCCAAATTCGAAGCCTCAGGCTCTCAAATTGGGGTAGTCCGACGACCTATGATCCCCACCAACACAAATCATCATGGCTTGTTGAACCATGAACAACAACTAGGTTATGCGCCCGGCGATTCCAACTCTTTGCAGTGGCCCACTGCTCATGGGAAAGAAAACCAAGTGGTTTATCAACAAGGCCCAGCTTCTCAGGTGGCTTCGTCGGACTTCGTCGGGCGTGACCTTTGGAGTTTCTATGGGGAGCCTCAACAACGATGTCCCACTGTTCTATCACCTGCGCCTCAGCCATCTTTCAGAGTTCTTGGCTCCGCTCCTATCCCCCGACAACGCTCCATGTCCACCCCTGCAAACCCCAACGCCATTTTCAACCACCTCCCCATTCATCTCGCATATGCTCATACGATGGTTGGGCCGTCCGAGACGGCATCAATGGATATGCCGTTCGTTCAACAGCCCCCGGTCTTATTTGAGCCCAACCAAGACTATAGTGGGAAGGGGAAGGGAAAGGCACGAGAAACTGCCATCCACGACACAACCATTCCCATGGACCCCGCCAGCGATTTTGGATATGCTTTCGCTCCCCAAGGACGCAACGTGTCCACACCTATTCCCAATGTTGACGTTGCGGGCCACCTACCAACCGCTGTGCAGCCTGCACCACCTTCCATGACGGCAATGGGACCTTCTCAAGCGACGGCCCTAGTGAAGAAGCGAAAGAGGGGTAATGTACCTGAAACGGAGGGTGGTGCTGCTGGGCCATCTCGACCGCGCAAAAAGGCAGCGATCAAACCCCCTCGTGTGCAGTCCCAACAACAAGAGGCGACAGATGCTCTCCCTGCGGATCCTCCTTCTAGGCCCTTCGGAGGTGACATCATGACGGATCTCGTTGGTGGCCACACGTTTTTTGTGGACCCCGCTGCCCAAGGTTTTTCGAATTCTGGTCATTTTAAAACTCAATGGTTATTACCAAAATGAGTTCCAAACATCCGCTCACATATGTCTTCGCCACTATTGTCATATCCCATCCCAATATGTCTTCCACCGTCAACCTCACAATAAGCCTCCCCCATCCCACTCTTCTTTCCATCGTTTTGTTTACCATACTAACCTAACACCCCCTTCTATACATTGTATCCCCTAGCATTCATCATGTACCCCCGAGCTTCCTATCCCAGTTTGCCACATGCACTCACCACACCGGCCGACCCACTGAGATCGATGTCGGCCCATATGTACCTCCTTTTCGCCTCAAGCAGTTAGTATACGGTAGTTAGTAGTCTAGTTTGAAATATATACATTGTGCATCATCATTTCGTGGAGAGCTTGTACATGATTTGTCAGAAGCGTTTAGTCAATCTAGATGCCCGTGCAAGCATGACAGATGCAGTGTTTATGTTGTTCTCTAGGATGATACGTGAGTGGACATAATGGTTCAAATCTACTTTTTTTTTTTGAGACGTGACAGTTCAGTGGCGCCAGTCAATGATAACTATCAAAAGTTGCGATTGCTTGATACCACGTGGATGCCCTTGTTGGCTTTTTTCTGTGCAAATTTTTTCGGGGAAAGCTTCTCTTCTTTGAGCTTCAGGTTATTTGAAGTCCGGCGGCCCACCTGTATGCCACGCGAGGGAGCGGGGAGACAAAGATCGAGTCCGGGCCCGAAGATCGATCGTACGCAGGCACAAACTGCGTGAGGAGTCAGAGAAGAAACAGGAGAACAGCAGGTCTGCGAGGTCTGCGGAGAGGTCTGGAATGGGCTGGGCAACCTAATGTCAGTGTCGCAAAGTTGGCCAATCTTCGAAGTGGGCACGAGGCAAATGTTAGGTTCCTGCAAGTATTTGGCAACGTTCACGATCTACTGTACGGTCTTCCATAAACTCCATTCTCCTTTGACTTAATCAAGTTTCTCGTTACTTAGCAGAGAAACCTTGGAGCCTCAGTGCTTCCCTCGATGAAATGATGCCGCGAGTTGATGGGAGTGTCTCGGGCTCGGGCTAGTAGGGATGAAAGATCGAACAGTATTTAGACGTGGTTGTAATAGGTTTATTGAAAGTGTGGTAACACAGTTCCGTGGATCGAACCTAGCGAGGACGAAGCGTCCCTTCAGGCTTAAATGCCAAGCCGATTTCGCCTCTTTTGCATCTTATCGCCACGAGGTACCCACGTGACTCCTCAACAACAAAACCAGGCCTCGTCGTTGTCCTTGCCCCACGTCGACGTTGTCCTCCACGATGTCGGCGGTGACCTCGACTATGCCAACGACGCCCAGCAATTGTCATCGCCGCCACTCATCTCATCCTGGCTTCTCTACTCTCTTCAATTCCGTTCTGGGCTCGCCCTTCCTCACAACGGGTGATCTACCGGAGCTTGTCGACGGCGCGCTAATTGCCGTTCCGCATGCTCATACAATTACACGACCTCCTTCACCGACTCCGACAGTGGACTCGTCAACATTTTCTTTCGTGCAATATGACGCCTCCGCCTCCACCCCGAACCGCACGCCACTAAAGAATATACTGCCACGACTTTGGGACTCCGTATTCCCGCCGCCGTCGAATTCATATACATATAGCTATGGATCACAGAAAGCTAGAAGGAGATACATGGACCACTCTATTGACTACAGCGAGCTTGAACCGCTTGACGGTGAGGAGGGAGAACTCATCACCGTCGACGATGAAGCATGTTTTTTCATTGATTCCCATTACGGATCACGCGCAGTGACTGGCATCGGTATGTACTCCATGTGTTCACTCCAGCTCGAACAATTGACTGACGCCCATAACCATAGACATCATTGCTCTCCTGCCCCCCGAGCTTGCCCTGCACATATTCGAACAACTGACATCTTCTCTTCCTGTCATTCTCACCTGCGGACTTGTCTCGCATACCTGGCGAGAGCTGACCACCGACAATACCGTGTGGCGCGCTCTCTTCCTCGCTCGATGGAATGTGGATCTTGCTCGTCAACGCTCAAGGCCATCTACATTACTCCCGAGGACCGATGAAAGCTGTCGAAACCTTCCAGCTACCATGAAATTTCCTCAGCAAGTAGTCGGCCAGCCAAAGAAAAAGCGGAAGACAAAACAGCTTTTCCCTACTAAAGACCCATTCACTTCCCCCTCTACGTCACCTTTTCCTGTACGCGCCGCCGGCCCGCGACGTTTCTTCACCCCCCCACCAACTACGCCTCCGTCACGTCATATACTACCGCCTGCTCTTGCCCGACGCTCCTTTTCTGCTTCGTCGGTGCAAGATATCGCGCCACCCCTTCAAATGCAACCAAAACGCCTCGAGAATGCTCCACTACAACTGGACTGGTATGCACTGTATCGCACACGACTGGAGCTTGATCGCAGATGGA
This sequence comes from Tephrocybe sp. NHM501043, assembly GCA_018855915.1. NCBI lineage: Eukaryota > Fungi > Basidiomycota > Agaricomycetes > Agaricales > Lyophyllaceae > Tephrocybe > Tephrocybe sp. NHM501043. The sequence goes on from JABCKO010000004.1 coordinate 142,053, forward strand.
GAGGAACGGCACTCATGCCCAGGCCCACACCAAAACCCACGCTCGCCTCTCCTGAATCTGGCGATCAAGCATCACAAGCTCGACTCGCTGGCCAGCGCCCCCGTGTGCGCACTTCCTATGGCCAGTATCCCAAACCCCCGAGGATGGTTTCCTACGAACCGCAGATTCTGTCGATTTCGGGTCACAAGGACAGTGTGTACTGCCTCGAGTTTGACTCAAAACGAATCTTTACGGGCTCGAGGGATCGCACGATCAAGGTCTGGAGCGTCAAGGACGGACGGCTGTTGGGAAACTTCAACACGCCTCCGGAAGTTGTGGATGGTGATGTGAGAGGACATACGGGCAGTGTGCTTTGCCTCAAGTTCAGCTCAGACTGGGATTTGAGCGAGGACGAGGACAGGCAAGATGGGGAGAGGAACCAGGGTTTCATGGTCAGCGGGAGCTCAGACTGTACTGTCTGCGTGTGGAACTTGTGGACTGGTTCACGCGTAGGCAAGGCAGGAGATCGCGAAGTTAAAGGCGAAGTGAAAAGTGTGCTCCGCGGCCATGAGGGTGGGGTTCTCGATCTGCGCATTGACGACCACTGGATCGTGAGCTGGTGAGTTTAGTTTTGATCGGATCGGATCGGGTTCCGGCTAGGGTCACTTTTGTCCGTGGCGCAGATACTAATTCCTTTCTTGCCTTTATAGCTCGAAGGATGCAGTCATTCGGGTATGGGACCGTGACTCGCTACAAGTTGTGAGGACACTGAGGGGCCATGAGGGGCCTGTCAACTCGATAGGGATTCAGAATGGGCGTGTGGTGAGTTTTAAGCTGGCGCTGTGTGTGGCCAACGCTAACGAATCCATTTCTTTTTAGGTGAGTGCGAGTGGCGATGGGAAAATGATACTTTGGGACATCGCGAGTGGTGAGCGCATCCGCACATTCGAGGGTCATGATCGCGGCCTAGCCTGTATCGAGTTCAAGGTAGGCACTATTCTTCCAAAGTGGATGAAATCCCCCGACCGTAATCATATCTAGGGCGATTACATCATCTCTGGATCTACTGGATGCTGTATCAAGAAATGGAGCGCAGTTACTGGAGACTTGATATCATCGTTTGTGGGCCATGACGCGCTCGTCCGGGCTTTGTCCTTTGACCCGAACAGCGGGCTTCTTGTGAGCGCGAGCTACGACAAGACAGTCAAACTGTGGGACTTCGCAACTGGTGAGAGCAGAATATGAACCTCGTTTTTGCACACTTAACTGAGCTTGGATCTAGGCAAACTTATACGCGAGTTCAAGGGCACACATTCTAGCCATATATTCGATGTCAAATTTGACGTTTCTAGGATTGTCAGGTGTGTTTATCTGGAGTGAGTCCGAAATTCTTTCCACTAACGTGACCTTCTAGTGCGTCGCATGACCACAAGATCGTCATCATTGACTTCTCCAAAGGTCTCGACACGACGCTCTTTGTATAACCTTACCACCAATGTCGCTTTTTTACTATCATTCATTCTTTTCATATGCTCTCAGACTTTTGCTCAACATCTCATCGCTCAATTTTCTCATTTTCGCTTCAATTTATTCCTTGTACATTTTTATACCTCCTCTGTATAATAGCCTCTTACATTTGGTCCGTCCTTCATCTGTATGTATTTATACTTGAGACTGTATTTTTGGTTGTGTTACATAGTACATGCTGTACCCTATTACTTCCCCCCTCGCCCCAAGTACCTGCTCTATATTGATTGATTATATAGCTATCTATCACTACCGGCACGGAATCAATGAATTTCAATTTCGAGCTTTATTGAGTCGTGTACTAGGAACAATAGAGACCTAGGAGCTATAATGGGCTAACATATGTACTGGGTTTTAATGGAACGCATGAAGGCATAGAGGAAGTGGATACACATGGTACGGTATATATGGTTGTGAAAAGTAGGTAGAGGAAACGGGCTGACCGATGCGGTGGTATTTGTTGTGAGGTATGTAATGATGGCAAATTGGTGTGGGGTATCATATTGAAATAAGAAAAGACCAATGATAGTAGCTCAATCATGCGGTCTCGAAGTTAAGGACGGATTGGCTGGAAGGGTTAAACGCTTGGGCAGGGGTGGTGAAGAAAATTGGCTTTCCATCATCCCCAACCATCACGACACCATCGAAGAAGCTTGGAGGAGGATCGAGCAAAAATATTTGTGTTGCTTCCGGCTGAGACTGGATTCGAGACCTATTGATCGCCGTCCTTTTGGGTGGTTGAGATGGCCCAGGCGCATCAGCCTCCGTTTCGGATGTATTGCCCCTCTTACGTTTCTTTGGCATCGTCGCCTCGGAGGGTCCTTGTGCCATCATGGGAGCTAGTACAAGCTGTACAGTGCTTGGAGGGCAATCTGCCACGTCGACATCGAGATTTACAGGTGTGGAGACGGTGCGTTCTGGAACGACATGGGGTAAATCAAAATTTCCGGCAGATTCATCGAGAATGTCTGTATGTTCTCGAGCCTTCCCCTTCCCTTTATAATCCCAGCTGGGCTTGAAGGAGGCCGGCGACTGTTGCACAAATGGTATCATCGTTGATACCGTCTCAGACGGCTCGACCATCGTAGGAGTAAAACCGAGCTGCACGTTCCTTGGAAGTTGGTGGTTGACAGTATCGGTGCTTGGGCTGCCAGGCATGGAGTGCTCTTGAAGGATGAAAGCGGATCTAAGGGCCGGGAAAGATGACCTAGGCGCAGCTGATATACCAGAGTTGTGCCATTCTTGGAGCTGCCCATTAAAATTCCAGAGGTCATGTTCAGCAGACTCCGCTGGAACCGCAGGTGGCTGTTGTTGGTTGAACAATGAATTTTCTTTCTCGTGAATGGTAGGCCCTTCCATTAGTTCGTGAGCACCGCCCTCATAAATTGGCTGCTGCTGTACAGATTGGATAACTCCGCATTGATTTGTGGGGAGCATGGGTCTTTGTGCCGCGTCTGTTTGAGAGGCCACGGCAACAAAATCATCATAAGGCTATAATATCTTGCTTTAGTTGCGCGTCTCTGATCAAGAAAGACAAGGGTTCTCACCTGTTCGGGCTCAGGCGAGAACTCCAGAGCAAAGTTATTATCCTCAGCAACCTGAGATTGTTGTGCGATGGGATCATGAGAATCCACCCGGAATTGCACTGGCTCATGATGCTGGGGCGTCTCTCCCATTGGTCCAACAACTTGAAGGCCCTCGTCTCCGATCAATTCCACGAGCTCTTCAGCTACCAGTGGCTCCGCCGTCTCAAGATCTACGGGGAATACAAATGCATTATTCCCGGGCGCATCGCTCGTGAGAGGTGGGGCGGCATATAAGTCGTACTGAGAAAGGCTGGGTACGTCTTCAGACCGCCATGTGCATGAGACCGTGCCTGTGATGTCCTGGGTAGGACCGGGTGTAAAGGGAACGAGATTCGGAAGAGAATACACAGATTTCTGAGTGGCATGTACCTAGTATAACAGTATGGTTGAATTAGGTCCGATTAAAACATTTAGAGCACTCACAGTGATGCCCCCTCTTGATAGTCCCATTGCCCGCAGCAGGCCTCCCTTGGTACAACCAACCAGGAGGGGAGGATCCGCGCGGGCATTTACGCTGCAGAAATAGCAGCATAGGTAATTGTGAAATACAGGGATGCGATCTTCCATTTTCACTTTAGCGAAAGTCAAAACGTCGAGTATCGCGCATATGTCGGTATTGCGGGGGCATCTTGGCAACATGCCGTTTGTTAAAACCACGGGGTGGAATCTCAGAGGGTTGGCCTGCTCTACCCATATGAAGGGAGAGTTATCATTGGCGTCTGCAGCACCATGGAGCAATGTACGATCAATCATGCCAACAAAAACACCAAAATGGCAGATTTCATCGGGACCCTGGCCAAGAATGGAAGATGGTTTATCTGTGCACCAAATATTGATAGGATGTTTGAACAAAAGCTGAATATTCCAGGCTCCCATATGGCATGATTCTTTCCTTGTTCAAAGAACCCCGACGCTAGTAAGTCCGCATGTAATAATTCAAGTCAGAAAGGGCATTCATGACATTCAAAAGGCACGAGGAAGGGTCATCCTAGCAGATAGTACAAAGGGAAACATCATGAGCCGAAGTTGAATTTAGAGGACAACATTGAACAATTGGATGCAGCGGTAAGCGAAGACCCTCAAAGGTCAAAGAATCTCTGACGAATAGATAGTGAGACGGGGAGACAGAAGCTCTCACATGTTGGGCTCTAGGAGTATGTGGGTTCGGAGCCAGCAGTGAAACAAGTGAGTTCGAGAGTCCTCATTCATTGTCTGACCAGTTCTGCAGGAGATCGAGCACCCAGAGAGTCAGACCAAGACTGGAATGGGCATGGCATAGCAATGTCATAGCAATGTCGTGCCAGTGAGGACGAAGTAAGCAGAGTTCTCATCGTGGGAATTTTCCCTGAGAGGCCTAATAGAACAAGTAGACTAATCGCACCACACACACAACGTAGCCTCCAGTATGCCAATGTAAATACACATGATGACCATACGATTAGCTACCTCCTCAAGAGCCTCAAAGCTAATTCTTCGTCATCTTCAATAGTGTTCCCCTGCATGCGAACATCTCTAACTCCACTCGAGCGATCCGAGAATTTGTTTCGCTTCCAAGGCGGGGGTGCCATATCTTCGTCCTCATCAGACGGCACGTCTGAGAGGTCGAACTCTGGCGAAACATAGCCATCGTCGTCGGACAGTGAAGCAAGTTCGGCTTGAGCGAAATCGTCATCGTCCGTCTTTGATGAGAAAGAGTATGAGCAACTGTATACTTTTAGGAATCAGAACATACCTCTCCGTTCTCACGCTCTTTCCTTTTCCGCTTTCTCTCTCTCTTTTTCGCCCTAGCCTCTTCCTTGTCCAATACGTCGGCAACCTTCATCTTTCCTCGTTCGCCTTCCGCAAACTTCCTACCCTCTGCCTGTGCACCTGCAAGGCCTCCTTTCGACTTGTACCAATCATCTGCCTCGGCGAGTTCGTACATTTCGTGAGCATTTCCTTCGTCATCGAAAATGAGCTTCTTTGGAAGCCCATTTATCGCTATTGCCTTCTTGGCCTTGCTCAGCTTCTGCTTTCGCTTAGAAATATCGTCTGGGTCCATAGCTTCGTCTTCATCCGACAGCCCATGATCGGCACGTTTGAGGGTGATGAAATCATCACCATCGTCGTCAACAGGATCGTGGTCAATAAGTTTCGAGTAATGCTCAGAGAGGACACCCTGATTTTTCCTTTCGAACATGCGATCGTATTTTGTCCGGACGCCGTTATTCTAATAAAGTCAAAAATTGAGTTAGGCATCAAATGAAAGGTAGGAGATTTAAATTACCTTTAAGGTATTGGCTGGTACGGCTGGCCCGTCTTCATCCTCACTGGTATCATTACCTTCCTCTTCATCATCTTCTGATGACTCGTCCTCTTCACCGCTCGCTATCGAGCCCTCTTCCTCTCGCTCTTTCACTGCCGCGGCGCGAGCCGCCTCAGCCGTCCTCGAGGCATTCTTTCTGAGCTTGGCAATCTCCTTATCCAAGAACTTGATCTTTGGTGCCCCAGGCAGCCCGAGAGACTCTGCATAGCGCTGTACAGGAAGTTCACCAACTTTAAAGATGGCATTGTCCTTGTGAAGATACACCGAACGAAGATACGACACAAACGCCTGAAGATTCATATATAAGACTAGCGGCAGTAATCCTAGCGAAAAGAGAAACCTACTCTCTGGCCTAGGTACTTGAGTTCGGGATCCTGGAATGCGAGGTTTTGGAGCTGATTCTCGATGCTGTGCGTTTTACTCGCGCGGATCTTGATCTTTTGTATTGAGATGTTCTTCTTCTGTAGCGCAACCTTCATCCCCTCTTCCTCGCTTGGCATGAGGAAGAGTAATGCCTTCCCTTTGCTCTCATAACGAGCTGTCCGTCCCACCCGATGGATATAGGTATCTGCATCTTCTGGTGCGTCCAACTGTAGCACCCAGTCGACTGCAGGAAAATCGAGGCCACGAGCAGCGATGTCAGTCGCGAACAGAATTGCGTGTGATGAAGATGTGAATTTGTTGTACATGGCGATCCTGGCGGTTTGCTTTTGTTTCCCATGTAGTTGAAGGAGTGATACACCAGGGTGCATCTTGCAAAAAGTCTCGAAGGTAAAGCGGACCTGTTTACAACTTGACATGAAGACAAGAACTTTGGATTGGAGGTGTGTTTTTATGAAACTCCATAGGAGATCTAGTTTCTGGTCGAGTTCACAGAGGGCATAATGCTGTTCGAGATTTTGAGATGTTGTCGTCTGGGCCGTCTCCTCCAAACCCACAGACACTGGGTTGTTAAGGCTCAATCGAGCCAAGTCGCTGACGGATTGTGTTTGGGTAGCGGAGAAGAGGAGCGTTTGACGTGATTTTGGTAGGTGCGACAACAGTGCCGCGAGAGTTTTCGAAAAGCCCATGTCGAGTATTCGGTCGGCTTCGTCAAGAACTTGCGTGGCAATATAAATGAAGGAGTCGATATTCTCATCCATGAAGGTCTGACTCACCAAGCATCTGCAGATTGTCAGCAGCAAACCCCACAGTTTGATCCATGTGTTGCAGTAACCGACCTGGCGTTGCTACAAGGATGTTCATGCGCGACAGTCTCTCACTCTCATCCTTCAGATTCTTGCCACCGATCACTAGCCCAGCTGAGAAAGAATGCTGCCCGCCAATCGAACGCAATACTTCAAAGATTTGAACGGCCTGAGCAGGGTTTGGTCAGGAACTTAATCCATAGCAAGTGGTAGCGTACCAATTCTCGAGTCGGAGATATAATGAGTGCTCCAAGTCCATCTGCAGGACCCCACTTCCGACGGTAGAGAATTTCAAGTATCGGTATGAGGAATGCAAGCGTTTTCCCACTCCCAGTGCGGGCGGCTCCAAGAACGTCCTTTCCTTTGAGTGATAGGGGAAGACTTTGAGCCTGGATTTCGGTCATGTTGACGAAAAAAGCTTTCTTCAGTCCTGGCTAGCCATGAGCCTTCGATCAAACTGGCTTTTTTTTGAAGAGAACACACCTCGCTTCGTATTATCAGAAACTGGAAGGTCGGAAAATAGTTTGAGATCATTTGTTGTTTCCTTTGGGCACAATAAGTGGTATCCATAAAGAATTCGCCATGCGACGTACAAATTTCATTGCACTCTGTTCCAGTGCCTCCAGTTTTTGCCTCTCGGACATCTTCTTGACTTTCGAATTTTTCAGTAGATGCTTTTGCCCTTTTTGCCGAGTTCTTTTGTTGATATTAGAAGGCCCTGCTCGAGGGGGCGCTGAAGGCGAACTCATGGCTGAGAACGGGATATGGCCTAGCTAGGGAAAGCGTAAACTAAGAATTTGAAGATAAATATTTCGCTATTACTACCAATTATACTCAAAATATAATACAACCAAACAACGCGTCTCCTTGAAACGATAGTCAGATTTTCCAACACATTCATTGTACTTGACTTACTTCGCAGTCTAAATTACAGTAAATCACTATAATGAGCTTCATAGCTCGTAATATATTTGGCTGGCAATGTTCGATATCGAATAAGCATTTATTCCAAATTTATTCAATTGACTCATATGCTGGCGCTGGCGACTCTATGCGGACCATCGATGCCCTCGCCTCCGGCTCACTGTCACTCCCATATGATGCTGAACCTAATGGATGTTCGGGATCATCCTCCCGGACTCGTATTTCTCTTGTGCCAGCCGCCATATGATCCGCGGTCGAGGGTCTGATAGTGTCTAGAGGCGAAAGTCCAGTGGTGGCGACGACATCCTTTCCCCGCCTCATCTCTGCCTTGCGCTTCGAGATCTTTCTATGTTCGATTGGAACATTTGATCCGTCCTGTACCGTTAAGGTCGATGTCGTGCTTAGTATCCCTGAATATGGGGTAGGGGCATGGTCTACAGGAGTGGAGGCAGAAAAATAGGACATCCTCATCTTCCCCTTCGATGATCCATAGCCGAGAGATTTTCTATGATCAAAGAGGTGGGATGGCGAATCGACACTTGTCATATGTTCCATGGCATTGCTTGATGATGGATCCTTCATCGTGTAAGGCCACACAGATGCCCCCTTATTTTGCCTTCGATGGCGCTGGCGTCTAAGGCAGAGCTGGCACAGAAATTTCATCAGATCTGCGAGAAATTGAGGAATGCTAGATACTTACCAGCAGCCCCATTACCATTAGAAACAAAGCGGCTACACCGCCAATAACCGTGCCAGCAATTGCACCAGTGGGAATTCTGCAGGTCCCGGATCAACGAGAGAAGGTTGATTTCAGAGACATTCCTACTTGGTTTCTTTTGTTGCGCCCGGAGTTGCGGGACTTGGTCCTGTTGACGAAGTTGGAAGAAGCGACGGAGATGTGATCCTGTAAGGATAGGGATTTGAGTGAGAAGGGCAATTACATATGAATCGTTGGAAACCCCACACAGTGGATGTCGCATTTACTATGGTGGCCAAAGTGGCAGAATCAACATCAAACACAGCATCATCCTCGTTGACAACATGAAGGATATGGTCTCCAGAATCGAGATGGCTCGCATAATACAGAAGAACCTGGGCTGCGACTGCTGTTTGAATGGCCTTGAAAGTCTGCGGAGGTTGATCATCGAATTGAACAGAATATGTTCCATGATCAGGTCCAACGGTTCCAAACAAGCTGACAGCATCGACTGATTGGGGTAAGCAAGCTTAGAATATTGAGCTTGGCCGACACTGAAAGTGATACTTACCCTGATTAACAGTGGTTAGCTAACAACTACAACTCTGGTTAAACATGTAAATCTCACGTCTGTGAAAACAAGGTCGAAGGCGGCCCCCTTCGTTGACGTAGTGCTTTCATCAAATCAGATTTCACCTAAAAAAAGCATGATTCAGATATTGTCTTACTGCCCAGTTCTTCTAAAAAAGTTGCTTGAGTTAGAAGGGTTCGTCTTCCATGTACCCTGCTGAAAACGGAATGGAGAGTCAAGATCATCCACCACTGCTCGTGAAAGTGTGCCATTCTTCGATGCGATGCTTGATATGAACGTAATCTAAGAAATGTTCACACGTATCCCACTATCCTATAGTCATTTGAACCTACGTAGTCAATGTACAGCACCACAGCTTCTTCTTGTGTAGTAATCGTGATCATGTGTTTGCCCGTGGTCAAGGAATTGCTGGCAAAAACCAACGCAGCTTGCGCCGGTACCGCTGTCTGTGTGCTGGAACTGTAGTGGATTTGCCCATCGATGTTTACAGTAATGGAACCGTTTGTAGAACCAAATATATTGATAGTGGGGCCGTCAAAGTCCAATGACATTGTAGCATTGGCCTGTTGCATTCGCGTGAAGGTCTTCCCATAAAAACTGTCGTATGCGTAAATTTAAGTACAGCAGCATTCTGGATAAAAAGAACTTAAGGCGAACTTGCTTGCAACCGCGTCTGTAGCAGCGCTATGCTGAGACCAAGCGTTGGGAGGCTGGTAGGAGATGAGAGGGCTTTCATCATCGACCGTGATTAATGGCATCGCCACGGGTAGAAAGTGGGTGCTTTGTGAGGTCTGAATGCTTTGTGGAGCTGTGTATAAACTGTATGGAGAGCTTCAGCTAACTTGACATATGCGTGATGATCAGCTAGGTCCTGCCATTGGAAAGTTAGTGCATAGTTAGAAGAAGAACCACTTATTTCTCGCTTACAATCCTCAAATAACTTATCTTCCTTCCCCGTATTCACGAGCAAGTTGGTAAGTGATATAGGTAAGAAAAACTTGAAAGGCTTAACAGCGGGAGTGGGGACTCGCCGATATCCGCAGCCAATGCGAAACTAACCAGATTCCCTGTGCACTGAGCTTTCGAGACTTCCTTTCTCATGTCATGATGGATAAATTCACGCCTGTCATATCATCACTGACTTGTATATGACCTTGGATCATATCAAACAGACGAGACAGGTGCGGGACGCGGGGGTAAGTCGGTTGTATGGGCAACAAGAAGCGATTGCTCGTCTGGAGTGAGGTGCATAATGTTGAGTTACTTATGTTCACGACCGTCAAATCCAGTCATCTAGGTGGAATTGCGCTGATCCAGGTTGAAGCCTGTGGCAGTAGTCCTGGACGTGGGCGAGTGATGTCACAATTGTGAGAATTTCAGAAGTCAGCTGGAAGGCCATGTACATAAAAATCTTACATATACATATATATAGTGACAAGTTGCCTTATGGAGTCCAACGGTCCAGGCTCCCGGCGGTCCAAATTATTGACTTTTCTGAGACAAGCCTTGAACACTTGAACACAATCCAGCCGCTAACTTCAGACTCTCAATAACATCTTACAAGCTTAGGTTACTACTGATTACGACTCATGGCGACTTCTCAATAAGGATGTGTTGGAAATACTAGCTTCATCCTGCTCAGATGACCTGATGTATTTTTGCATATCATTTCTCGAGCTCGTGAATATCTCCTTGCTCAGCCCACTCCACCACCATACCTCTCCGATTCCCTTATATTTGTATACTCTTATGATTATATCCACCGTCCGTTTACTGCACCTGTAATAACAGGATGTCAACCGTTTCGGTGTTATTCTAACCAGATGCACCAAAATATGGTCAACTGTGCAGTGAAGTTAGACATCAGTTAAAGTGGACAAGAGCAAGGCGAAGGAGCAGAAGATTCTGATGACTGGTATTGAGGATACTTATTGATTACTTTGCCTTTAGCATTCCTTTAAAGTGGAGTCTGTTTGGCGTCTTGCAGTGTTGGGATAAGTAGATCGTAGAGTGTACGCCACATATGGTAAAGTTTGTAAAGTACTAGTACGCCATTTCCATGCATAACTTACCGTATCCAAAGAGAAGTGCTGATATGTCAGCGCCACATGTTTCATCATTTCCCGCTAGCCTGACCTCGAGATGAATAGAGATACATGCATATGAGTTCTACTTCTACTCAAATGCATTGTAAAAAACCGACCCAAGTACCTACCTACCGCTGAATTCATTGGTATCTATATCTCCAACAACCATAAGACTCATATATCTCCTATCAGACATTGCCCCAAATTCAGTGGCCCACCACCCTTCACGCACATTCGCCATCTACATGAAAATTTAACAGACACTGTGCAAGAGACCAGACTCGTCATTTCGGCGCTCACATCCGCGTCTGCTGTACGCCACATCCCACCTGTGTACCCCATTGCGATCGGGCCCGTGACGTTGCGCCAGCCCCTAACGGAGAGGGGTAACGCATCGAAGAGCGTATAAAAGGCTGACCAGCCTGAATATACGCCCCATCGCTTCTCTTCTTCCTACTCTCATCATCTCTGCATATACATAGGCATAGTGTCAGCCCCCCACCTCTCTTCAGTAAGTCATTTAGTACATACCCAAGTTCCAGCGGTGGCTGACACTTTTTGTCGGGCAGGGTGCGTCCCTTCCCTGCTCTCCATGAAGCTGACATAGCGTGTGCCCCAAGACGACGAGCAAGACGTGCGCGCACGAAGGTACGTGATATATTGTAGTACTCTAGTAGTAGTTGGGGGGTGGAGCGGGCTTCCATGATCCATGGCAGGCAAAATCACTTCTGAGCCGTTCGAGCTGCTAGGACCATGACGGCCCCTCCAAAGGAGGCGGACATGTTTGTGGATAATAAAAGAAGGCCACGTTTCACCGAGGCAGTTATGATATCACCCTGACCCAGGGGATGGCTGACACTACAGGTTTAGATGGTGCTCCAGGTCTTTTTCTTCCTTTCCTTCTTTTTTTGTCGAGGGGACGAGTTAGAGCCAAGACCATTGGTGGCCTTTCCGACTGCGCTCATGGGGGCGTAGAAGGATCGGATGACGCTGAGGGGGCTGGGCAGCGACCTTGAAGGCGGGTTCATCACCTTCGCATTGACCAGGCGAGGCGAGCGCCGCAAAGCCCGAGGACAACAGTGAAATCACGACTCGGTAATTTTTATTTCTCTGGGTCACCTTTTTTTGTAGTGTACCTCATCACGGCCCACGTCTTTTTTTTTCTTTTTTATTTTTCGAAGTTCGAGGGTTCTAACCCTGACCCTAGGTACCAGGAGTGGCGGCGAAGCAGGTAGTCACTAGGTCTGAGCATTTTCAAGATATTTTGGCCGGACGAGCGAGGGAAGGACTTAAAATAGGTTCCGCCATAATCTGATCCTGATCAGATTGCCAGTTTGAAGATCTAATCACAATATGATCCGAATCACGAATGTAATTATAGTTGACTCTGTAGACAGATTTTTCTACAAAGCGAAGAAACTTGTTATTTCGGGCTTCGCCTGGTGTATCTTTTCTGGATTCGGTTTCTGATCACTTCTTGAAGATTTCTGCTGTGCGATTAGCATGCAATGATGCTATTCCCGAAAATTAGCACACCGTCCACGGCCCTTGTGAGCCCTTGTGTTGGCATCCGCATTTCGATGCCCTGGCACATTGCGTCGCACTTCGCGACCTCTGGATACAAAAACTCTACCCAGAGCCCACGTTAAGTCGTCCACCTGATTATTTCTACCTGCAAGGATTCCAAACGATCTAGTGTTGTCCTTTGTCTCGTAGCATATGTGGCCTCCGAAAGTGAGGAGTTACACGCTTCTCACAAACGCGACGTACCGTAGACGCCCGTTGGATCTGTCATGGGATATCATACATGGCAGATATTTATCCGTGGAATTTTGCTTAGGAATACAGAATTCGCCGATCTATATAACACATTCCTGTAACCTGCGATGGTGCAAGGACGCTCAACGAAAAACGTAGGGGTGCAATAACGATGTTCCTAATACTGGAGCGCACAAATGTCTCAATGCTGCTTTCGGTGGCGGCAGGACCCGTCCAACACCGAGCCTGGATACAGGACTGTTCACCCTGTCGCTCAAAAAAGTTCAGTTGCTGGCAAGTGTATATAGATCGATTGACAACATCGGCTGCTTTGTGTATTATCGCCCTTATTAATAATAATAATACCAAGGACAGGACGGCCTGCCCTGAGGATCGCATGTAATATATCTGTCCTCGGGAGATGGGTATCAACGCGAAAGGGTATCACGTCTTAGCAAAATGCGACGGGTCAATCCCCACCACACAGGTATCAAGAGCATCTGCCACGGTTGCGTAGAGTGTATAATTTTTGTCTAGTAGCCCGACGATGACCCCGGGCGTTTCCTATGAGATGGCAGTTTATAATAAGCTTTACAATCGGGGGAGAGGAACGGTAGTGCATACGGGAGTGCTTCGAGGGTTTTTTACCCAGTGGAGGATGTCAGTACAGTCAGCATGAAGCCTTGACCAGATAGACACAAACAGGCTAAGGCCCGACTCAATTGCGATCATTTCATCACAGACAAGTGTCGACATCGTTGTCTGGGCAGTGGAAAGCACATCTGTCTTGCGATGACAGACTTGGGCTGTGTATTGAGCATGTGCTACTTCATTTCGGACGACTACAAAAGGTTGAGGATGCTGTAAACATAAGAGCAGGAATCATGGAACGTACGATCAAGTTGTTCATATAGCCGGCCAATGGACGCAAGTTCAGGCGTATTAAGAGCCTAGATGGCATCAGTTGTACTATCAGGTATGTGGAAAGATAAGGTGTTAGCCTACTAGTTGCTGATGTGAAGCTCTTGATCGCGAAGATTTACGTTTCGACAACCCACAACTCCTGTAGATGGAATAAGCGAAGTGGGTTATATCCTGGTCAGAGTATTTCGCATTCTACAAGCCAAGGTTGAGCATGAATACATAAGGCAACTGCTTCCTGATTGCTTACCGCCATGCACAATCTAGATGAGGGATCACCAGTTATTAAAGTGTTTCTCATAGCAAAATGGTGAACTCACTGCCGAATGTTGCTTTCCAGATTGGTAAGTTTGTGCGCTAGTTCACGCAGTTCTCGCTGACCACCAGGCGACCTCTGCGTAACAGATTTTAAGAACTCTGTGTGGAATGTATTGAGCGAGTTATTGAACTTCATCGCGCTTCCCACAAGATTACGCGTGAGTGTAGCATGGTCTGCAGAGATCTGAGTCGGATGTAGGCTTGATCAACGGTGTGAAGTGATATAAGCTCAGACTTACGCTCATGAATGACCCGAGCACCTGGAGCTTCTCATCATGCGAACGACTAGACGTCGAATTGCGGGCCGATAGGGGTAACACGACAGAACAGAACACTGATTCAAGGAGAAATCAATGTGGAGTCCTGAGTGCTGGTGTCCTATGAATTGATCCATAATGACTCACTCTTCAACCGCCCAGATATGAACCCAGCATTGCTGCGGAAGTGCCAGAGAAGATCTCTAAAATCCTGAGAGCTGATATTAGTATGGTGAAACAAGGTGCGACAAAGACTTCTCACCTTGCGAAGCGAGTTCCATTGTGGTTTGAGAGGTGGAGAAGATCCTAGCATGTCAATGGTATGGAGCTGCTTCGCGATGTAGTCGAAATTTTCCAGAAGTCGTACAGCGGTCAGGGCGAGCTGCTCACATGCGCTGTCGAGGTCTGACTGTACATCAACTGAGTTCATCAACCGCAGGGTGTCCGCGTAGGTAGTAGCAGACTTTTCCATGAAGGAGGAAGTGACGGCGAGGAGGTGGAGGGGTGAGTGGGTGGTTGGAACGCGCAGACCAGCATGTTTACTTATAGGTTATTTCCCGACGATGTAGGCATTTGACCCCTTGTTAAAATGCGGATATGTGGGTGATCGCTCCAGTTAGGATATGTAGCAGGGACCTGATTTTTTGACCGGCATTTGCTGTGCTAAGAGGCGTCTTTTCGGCGTGTGTGCAGTCGAAATGATCATTCATCACTGATGGCGGCCGGAAAGAAATCTGTGACCCCAGCATGACAAGTGGAACCCATTCAAGGTAGAGCTGTGATTGCAAAAAGTGTCCTGGGTGTCCGACAAACCCGTCGAAAGCTTTGGGAATCGAACTTGTACTGCGTGTCGTTAATTGGTCTTGCATTTTCACCGACTTCCTGACTTGGGCCGTGATGAAGGACCCACTCTTTGCCAATTTCGGGTATTCAGCCCGTCCGTAACATGTATGGACGTCGGCGGCTTCTCATGAGCGCTCTTCCATTGTGATCACATGAAGCGCCCAGGTCTCCAGTTGCCCGGGAGCCGGCTAAGATTCTCGAAAATAGGATCATCTCTCCTTTTTGACCATCCCCAACCATACCATCATGCTCTCAGTCAAACAAGACTGCGCACGTAGATCTGACAGAGTATGTGCCTATCTATATATATCAATGTCACTTGGTCAGTCGAGGAGAGCCTTCGTACATCTTCTTATGCACAACTTGAATCATTCCATCCATCTTCTTCCAACAACCCAAGCCCAACTGTTGACAGAGATCAAACACAGCGCTGATACCTTCTAGTGCAATGGGGAGGGCTGATTTGATGATAGATTGGGCAACATCAGTTTTTTTTTGCCTCTATTCAATTCTTGCCGAGAGGATTCGCTCCAAATTCTCTCAACTTCCTTTGAGGCGATCCCAAGTTTCAGGGAGGATCCGACGTCCGTCCCGTTCGTTCTCACCCCTTGAACGCTCCAGGAACCCTTTCTATCTATCTATTCCTATTCTAGTCTAGTTAACGGGGCACGGGCAGTGGCAGTGACAGTAACGGATCAGGTTAGAGAGTGACCTCCGTGTCTGGCCCCTTAACACGATATTCCAGCGAAGTCATCGGATATACACCGACAGCCTGAAGCAGCTTCCATGTTTTGTAATAAAAAATTGTATGGGGATCATCACCATCTTCAACTCTTTCGATTCCTCTTTGACACGGATAATGCACTCTATCTTCCCTGAAGTCGTGAAAGATTTTAAAATGCACTGCGCCTGCGATGTTCTACATATATCACCGATCTTGAAGTCAAACTATGCCCATAAAGGCGGTGCCACAATGACGTTTAATGAAAATTTCGCCGCCACCAGTTGACAAGAGGAGAAGACAAGTTCGTCTTAAAATTTCCTGGATACCCCGAGTTGGTGCCGAGTTATGGCTTTCGTTAATATACGAGGCAAGAGTACGAAACAGGCGGACGGTCTTATTCGGGTAACCTCTATCATGAACAATGGAGATGCAACTGTGGGTGAAAGAACAGGAATAGGTTAAAAGGATAGGCCGGAAGGGTGAAGTGGGTCTTTGGGTCCACACATAGCGCGACGCGTCACCCAGCGGAAGAAGAAGCAGAGGGCGTATGGGAAGGCCTGGTCCTTGAAACAGGTCATATCACCAAGTAAGAGCTGGGTATAAGGGGTATCTTCCACTATACGCGATAAACTGAGCTCTATGGAAAGTTTTGGAAACCTTGGAGCAACATGATTGTGACATCGTCACCAGGGCTCCTGATTGAGCGTACTGCGTTCAGTAGGTACTCCGCAAGATTATCAGCCCCTTGTTCCAAGCCCTGGCGTACGGACTCTACGGCCGCATCGGTCGAGACGCAATCCCACAATCCATCGCTCGCCATGATAACAAAACCTGCTTCCGATAGCTGGAACGTTCCAACGACGGGCGTCGCTGTGAGGTATGGGGGCGTTTGGTAATGGTGGAACATGGAGACGTATTGTTCACTCATGGTCACTTTCCCGCGGTCTTCAACAGCTGAAAGAGTTTCTATGTATCTCCGGTGTTGCCAGTTTCCGATGCGGCCGAGTGGGAGCTTGTAGTAGGCATCTCCGAAGCCTCGAGTGCTCATAATGCGTCCGAAGAGACGCCCACCTACGATTACACAGTCCTCTCCGGGGTGTTCACGAGACAAGCGAGCCTGTTCTGAAGGCGTCTTGGCGTTCAAGTCCTCTGTTTGCTGTATCTGATGGTCCTGCAATTCCGGATTGAAGACCACAGCTCTGCAATCCCCCGCATTCGCGTAGGATGCCGTCATAGTCTCGACATCAATGTCGAATACCAAGGCTGTGCATCCGCTCTTTACGAGTTGCGCATTCCACATCCAGTCCTTTGACTTGGGCCGAAAGACGGAATGGTCTCGCACAAAATTTTGAACAAGGGAGTCGTCGGCGTCCTGGAAAAGGCGAACATGGTCTACAGGAGTGTGGGAGAGGATCGCAGCAGGAAGAATGTTACTGATGTGCTCCGCAGTTGCTGCGCCGCCATGTCCTGGATATATTAATGAGCTCTCTGAAAATCAAAATCCTTCGCGAGTAAAGTACCATCGTAGATGCCGAGTATCAGTCTATTCGCGAGATCACTGGTAGAGATGGAGTATCTATCTTCGATGGGTCGCTTCGTCGGCTGATACTGATGCAAATGGATCTTGAAACCTGCGCGAGTCTGGGTAGACGAGTGTATTACACCTGGTTCGGGCATCGGCTCCAAAGATGATAGATAACTCTTGTATCCAGATTCTTCGCAAGGCTGAATACAGGAACGATCCTGGCTACTGCCAACGATCACATTTGTTAACTCAACGTCAAATTCATTCAATATTATTGATGTCTCACCCGCAAGATGAACATAAAACAGAGAAATCTGCCTTTCATTCAACAGGAGGAAGGAGGTGTCGAACAATGGCAGTTGTTTTGGTTTTATCGTACATGATGGGGGTTGTGATGTTTACTTGTTTCCACTTGTTTGTACGGCCATCTTGACGCGACGCGACGACCATGTCGTCTGAAAGTCCTGCTAATTCCTCTGCACCGCGACGTTCGCAAAGAGAGAGGAAGGCTACGAAGCCATTCACGCCAAGTTAGTACCCTTTTGAGGCCATTCAGAACCGATTTGACGCCAAAGTTCAGTTGCAGGCAGACCCAGCAAGGGGAAGCGCAAACGACACGACAGTGACACAGAAGGAGAAGAGACTGAAGGACCGGATCACGCAAACTACGATGTTGCTCATGAGGATGAAGATGAGGATGCAGACGAGGAGGGGGAAGACTATCGCGCTCCAAAGCCGAAGACACCAGCAAAGAAGGCCCAGAACAAAACAACAATACCCAAGGCTAAAGGGCCGCCTGCGGCAAAGAAACCTCGTGTTGTAAAGCCTGTTGGAGAAAAAGTTGCTAAACCTATGACCTCAAGAAAAGGTCGGAAGCCAAAGCAAGGTGACGACGCGTACGATGCAACCCAAGTCGCGAAAGACACCAAAATCGCGGCTGATAATCCTCTATTCAGTACGCCTCGGCATTTTTTGACGCGATTAAAGTTAATCTTCTATTGCAGACGCCGTCATGAATCCCTCAGCTGCTCTGCAATCGACTGCCGAAGACTTTTTGGAGTCTCTCGAACAAACCCCTGGTGCAGCCCTCGCAGAGCTCATCAATCTCATTTTGCGTGCATGTGGATGTAACGACTCGGTCGACGCCGATCAAGCAATTGACTACGATGGAGTCGTCGACGCTCTCGACAATTTTACTGAAGGCCTCAAACAAGTATATTTTTGTACTCCTTTGACAATGCATGACAAAACTGACGAGTTGACGCAGGATAATTCCCCAGTATACCCCCTAACGTCAAAACTCCCAGTTTTCAAGAAGTTCCGCAGGTCACTGTCCGAGTTCATCGAACGTCTCATTGCTTCTTCTGCGGACCTTGGCGCTTTATATACCTCAGACTTGATGGAAACTCTACAGACATGGGTCATTGCCATGTCTTCCTCCCAAATTCGTAGCTTCAGGCACACGGCCACTGTGGTCGCTCTTGAAGTTGAGACTGCGCTATGTGATGTCGCAGCAGCTGTTGAGAAGGAGGCCGAGGTCGTCAGCCGCCAACGCGAGGGAGAAAAGAAGCGAAAGTCCACCAACAAGGCAAGCGGTGCCAGGGACAAGGAGCTCGAAGCGAAAGCAAACGAGATCAGAAAGCGCCGGACGAAATTAGCTGACTTTTTGAAGGAATATGTTGATGGGTAGGTCATTGTTGCGAAATACAAGCTGGGGCCTGCAGACTCATCAACTCATTACAGAGTTTTCGTTCACCGCTATCGTGATCTCGACCCAAACATTCGTGCTGAATGTGTTCACGCGATCGGTCTGTGGTTTAAGAAATTTCCTGGCCACTTCCTCGATGCAACCTATCTGCGCTATGTCGGTTGGGTTCTATCGGACTCGAATACTCATGTCCGTCTCGAGGCCGTCAAATCACTGTCTGGAATCTATGAACAGGCTGACTACATTGGATCCCTCAACCACTTCACGGAGCGCTTCAAACCCCGGCTGATCGAAATGGCGACTAGCGACACCGAGATATCTATCCGCGTTGCGGTCATTCAGGTGCTTGGTGCCATCGATGGACATTCCCTTCTGGAAGACGAAGAACGGGAGAAGCTGTGCCTATTGGTCTTCGATGAAGAAGCCAAGGTTCGAAAGGCCGTCAGTCAGTTTGTCAAGGGCGTTTGGGAGGAAGCTGTTGATGATAGGCTTATCGGGAAGAACAAACCGAGTGACGAGGACCGTCAGCGGGCTGGCCTCAAGGCGCTAGCTGTCCTTGTCGTCCAATGGTGCAAGACGCTCGACAGCTTGATTGGCGATGATGATGAGGACGTTGATGAGGCGGATGGCGAGGACGACAGGACTGGCACTTCAAGTAAGCGACGGGAGGTTGCCGCGCTTGTTGCAATGGACCAGAAGGGTCGCATTGCGCTTGCTGTAGAGGCCCTCTGGGATGAGGTGGAATCAGTTCGCGACTGGAAGGCGTTGCTCGATCTACTTCTGCTCGACCATTCTGCTACTGAGGATAGTGCATCACAAGAGCCCTCCCGCCGACCTCGAGGCCGACCGAATGGCAAGACCAGCACGCCGGACTCTGTTGTAGATGAGACGTGGCGTTTGGATGATCTCGAAGAATCTATGCTACTTGAGGTACTTGTTACTTCGCTCCCCAAAGCAAGAGCGGAGGCCGCCAGTGGGAAGAAGGTAAAATTTTGTTATTTCCTATGTGGGCTAAGGTTCTGAAGGCTGTAACAACAGGGCGAAGACGAAAGTGTTGCGAACGACATCACCAGGGAACTAATAAAGGGCCTTCCTCGACTGTTCATCAAATACCAAAGTGACCAGAACCGTATCGCCGATGTTCTACTGATTCCCACGTTCATGAACCTTGACCTGTATTTGGAGATGCGAATGATGACTGTTCGTCGAGATTTACCTCGACAGTAAAGGCTTGACACTCACCTTTAACTCATTCCAGGGGTATGCTGGTCTTTGGGATGACGTGACGAAGCAGTTCTTATCCCACTCGTCACTGAACGTCTTGACCCATGCAATGGCCGCAATACGTCACTTCATGGATGCTACCAGCTTGTCAAATACCAACAACACAAAAATTCTGGAATTAGAAGATGAACTGTCAACTAGCCTTCGTGACACCGTAGCGGGTCGTGATGAAATCGAAGTGGCATCTTTTAGCGAGGATGAAGTCCTGTCATTGAGCGCCCTCTGTGCTCGTTTGGCAGTGCTCTTCGGAAGCCGTAATATAACAGGATGGATCGAGGAAGACGAGGGAGGTAAACAAAGCAGTGCTTGGGATATTCTTAGCGCTGTGATCGAACGAGGGCGATTGGGCTACAAGGACGAAGCGATGGTGAGATATTTCAAGTGTTGATGTCGACAGCCGATGACTGATATTCGTGTCACCTTTTGAAGATGATCGAGCAGGCACTACAAGTCCTCACCTTGCATCTGATTTGGAAGGGGAAATTGCTCACACACGACGCCAACCCTACTCCGGAAGACATCCGATTCAAGGAAACGCTTGTCACGCAACGTGAGACCCTACTAGAGAAGATGGTCGAGTATGCAGTTGGAACACAATCAAATACAGCTGACAGTGTTAAGCGGGCGGTGATTCAATCTTCTTTGTGTTGGTCTCTCCATTTGGTACTGATATCTTCCCAAGGCATTCAAAAATCTGCTCGACCTCCATGTTTTGTTCGCTCCGGGGCCAAGTCATCAAGCAAACGGAGTTCCGTCACCGATTTCGTCAATATCATTGACACTGGATGATGAGGTGCAGTACCGCTGTGCTGGTTATATCCAAGCAGAGATCGAGCGATACGTCGACACTCTTGGTTTTGTCAATGATGACGATGACCAAGACCAAAGCGGGGACGACAGCGGTGATGAACGGCCAGTGGACGGTGCTGATAGCAAGGTGAAAACGGCGAAGGGAAAACGGCCTGAGATTGAAGGTATGTCGTGCTTTCTTTGCCACTGCGAGCTCTGATGAAAGTTGTCAAAAAACTTATTCAGTCGATGCTACTTCGCGAGCTCGGTTAGAACAAGAATATATGTTTATCGACGTCATGTCGACCTTCCTACGTGCTATACGCGCGGGTGCCATCCATGTTCGCCATGGATCTGTCCTACTCGCGCACCACGGGCGGTTAGGTGCAGCTTTCGATGCCTGCTCGAAGGTGGTTGTCGATGTTCTTCGGGAAGAGGGGATGATGAACGACCACGCCGACGTCATTGCGGCGATAATTTCCCAGGCGCTGAGAGAGGTTTGTGGCCTGCATCAAATTCTCCAAATCCACAACTAAAATCATACCCCGAAGTCGTATACCCTGGTGCTTGACGGCGTTGTGCACGACGAGACTAACTGTGTGCAGTTGGCAAAATTGCTTGCGACGTGTTTTGTCATACGTGGAAGTCAGCTCGCAATCATCCGTCGCCTCGACAGCCAGTATGTTATCCAAGTTCACACCGAGCTGGTGTCGTGGATTGTCAAGCGTATCGCTGTCTATGAAAGCAACAAGAACAAGAAGTCGATCAAGCTGGCCGTGCTCTTCTTCAAGGCGCTCATTCCCTTACTTGGAGTAATATCGAGCAGAGATGCACTGAAAATGTACGTTTGTCCAACTGGCTCCGTCTTCCTATGCTGACGTCGTCCGAAATCAGAAAAGCGCACATGGATCAGGTCCTGGCCCAGGCGAAGATTGAGGTTTCACCTACTTCCAAAGTGTGGGAGCCACAAAGAGCGTATGAGAAACGTCTGACGACTGCTATGTCGAAGGAGAAGGGTCAGCCGTCTGTTTGATACTCTTTGCGCTCCCGCTGACGACGGCTTTGATATTAGGTGTACGTAAGCCCAAGACGAAAAAGACTGGCGGTGGTGCAACGACCGATGAGGAGGGCACAGATGGTGAAGCAGGAACCGAAAACGAGGCTAGCGGCCCATCTCGCCCACGCCCCCGACCGAAACGCAGGACTCGCGCCACAGCCGATATTCAGGAGGATGTGGAACAACCTGTTGAGGATCAGGTACTGGATGAAGAGGAGCAAGAGCCTGTCACACCCAAGGCTCGACGGCGGACTGCGCAAAAGCCACCGGAACCGGCTACGGAAGCTGACGACGAACCAGCCGTACCTGGGGCTGGTGAAGATCCTCCTACAAACGGGATCGAGACTCCGAGAGTCTCGCGTAAACGTGTGCGACCTGACGATGAAGATGTAGAGATGCAGGAATCAGGGGCTGCCCTTGCTGCTGAGGACGCATCCGAGAGCGCACCTCAACCGACCCCTCCACCAGATGGTGGAGAAATTCAGATTCGCAGAAAGCGTGTGCGACATTGACACTAGTAGTACATGCCGCTTTCCCCCTTCCCTCTCGTCGTGCTTTGCTCAGTGCTGTGCTGTCTATCGATAAATTACAGAGGTGGTGTAATATAATATGTAGTCTGTGGTATCTGAGACTAGCTCGTGCGGTTGTACAACTTGAGTCAGAGCAAGAAAGAGTTTCGTGAAAATATATATATATAAAAGAAGGAAAAAAAAACGAGTCGTCAATTTTTTGGTATACGTTCCAGTTAGATCCACCCTGCTCTATCCGATGTCCAAATGCTGGCACTGGCCGACAATGCGTAAGGGTCTGGTGGGAGAGGTGCGCTGGGGGGTAGGGAGGCGCGCCGTCCAGTATTGGGCGGTGCGTCATAATGGGAATACGAGGGTGAGGCGGCAGGCTCTGAATCTCCCGGCAGGCCAATAACCGACCGCGACCGTCGAGAGCGCTCCGTCACGGGGATCCCCAGCATGTCGTACAGCTCGTCTTGCGCGCGAACCAAGGCCCGCGTCTCTGAGTTGGGCGTTGGGAACTCGGTGGAGACGCCCTGGAATGGTTATAAGTCCGTGAGTCGAAAATACTACCTAAAACGAAACACGACTCACCGTCACCGCCGAGCTCCTCAAAGGGAGGTTCGTCATAATATCGACCGGGCGGCGCCTCGGTATGGGAGGCACAGGGGGCGGATCATCGACGTACGCCGCGGTCCTCGCACTAGACGGTGTCGTACTCGCATTCGGATTCGCGCCTGCCGTCCTATTCCCACTACTCCCCGCCGATGCGCGGTGGTTCGAGCGCATGCTGCTGCTCGCCGGGCGGAGCCCAGCCCTCGCTGCGCGCGTGCTCGACTTGCGCACAGCCATCACCCTCTCGAACCGATTCTCCGCCTGATCAGCAGGCGAGTCAACAACCCGCCCCGTCCTCAAGTCCTCATACTCATTCGCGACCTGCTCCGCCTGCTCCCACGCGTCATCGCGCTCCGCCTGGAGACTCTCCACCTGCGCGCGGAGGCTCTGCGCCTCCGCGAACTGCTTCAGGAAGCTCGCGTTCAGCTTGCGCAGCGCCATCGCTAGCGCGCTCGTCGAGTGCCCCTGCGTCAGCTGCGCGAGCTGCCCCAGCTGCTCCTCCGCGCTATGCAGCGCTTCCGCTGCCCGATCCAGCTCCCCACACACCTCCTTCAGCTCCTCCACCCTCTTCTGATGATGATGGCGCTCCCCCTGCTCCTGCTCCTGCTCCCCTTCCTGTCCCCCACCACCACCACCAAGCAACAACAGCGCATCGAACAACCGCCCCCTCCGCCTCGCAAGCGCCCCATACCGCCCCTTCGCCTCCTCCCGCGCACGCTCAAGCCGCGCCACCTCCGCCGGGATCTCCTCGTCCAGCGTCTCAAGCAGCAGCAGCCGGATCGCCGACGCCTCGGAGGACTGCCGGATCGCACGGCTCACGATGCCCTGCAGCTGCGTGGACGTGAACGTCCACTTAGCCGCGTCCATCGTGTACCCGCGCCATTTCGGCACGGGCGTGACGAACTGTGGGGAGGGGAGCGGCTCGGTGGGCGGCTGCCGCGGGACCGGGACCGGTGGTGGTGGTGGTGGTGGTAGCGGTGCGGGCTGAGGGGGTTGTTGTGCGTGCTGCGACGGGGCACGGGTGGCGGTGGAGGCGGAGGCGGCACTGGGGAGTTGGGAAGACACGGAGGACACGGAACCCCCGCGCTCGCGCGTCGCGATGTGCTGCGGGGCGCTGGGGCGCCGCGGGCCCGCAGGGAGCGGGGGCCGCGTGCGCCTCCTCGAATTGAGAATAACCGACTGCGTTTGCGTCTGCGTCTGCGTCTGCGTTTGCTGTCGTGCCCCGCCCTCGGGAGGAGGAGGCCCCGGTGCGGTGGTGCTCGCACTGGTGGTGTTGGTGGTCGCATTCGCATTAGTGATAGTGACGGCGCCGACGTTCGCCTGCCCCCCGAACCCACCAAACCGATACGTCGGATCATAACTCCCACTCGTCGACGGCGTCGCGAGCACCACCTCCCCCGCAACAGCAGCAGCAGCAGCAGCGGCCGCGGCCGCGCGATCCAAGTTCATCACGGCATAGTACGACGGGGGGGACAGCGCGGGGTCAAAAGAGAGGGAATAGAGGGACGAGGGCGACGCGGAGTCGTGGGGGGGCGGGATGGCGAGGTGCGGGGGCGGGGGGTGGATCATCCCGGGGCGGCGTGGGGGGGGGGGGGCAGGGCTTGGGCTTGGGCTTGGGCTTGGGCTCGAGCTTGTGTTTATGTTTGTCGCGGGGGCGGCGAGCGCGTCTGTGTCTGTCTCTGTGCGGTGGACGACGGGCGAGGGGGGCGTCGGTGCGCTCGGCGGGGGCGCAGCTGGGGCTGGGGAAGGAGAAGGGGCGTACCCCTGTGCCTGCCCGGACGCCCCACCACCACCGCGCCCGCCCAGACTCCACCCCGCGCTCCCCTCCTCATTATAATCACCCGCGCCCCCCGCCGCCCGACTCTGACTCAGACTCGGACTCGGCGCCCCGCTGTCTCCGCGGTCGTACGCCAGCACCGCCTCATCAGAGTCGGAGCGCACCGAGCGCACCGAGTGCACTGAGCGGGGCGTCGTTGGTTCTGGGATTGGGATTGACGGCGGCGGCGGCAGTGGCGAGGGCGTGGGAGAGGGCGAGGGCGTGAACTGTGGGAGGCTGACGGTGCCGAGGACCGGCGCGGTGGGGGCGTTGAGGAAGGGCTCGCGATCGCGCGGAAGGGGGGAGGGAGGAGGTGCCGGCGTTTGCGCTTGCGTGTGCGGCGGAGGGGGGGGGGTGGGGGCGGCAGAAGAT